>PVJS01014165.1:0-40829 GCA_004027185.1 Glis glis
AGAGAGAGAGAGAGAGAGAGAGAGAGAGAACTGGGGATTGAACCCAGGGGCATTCTACCTCTGAACTATACCCTTAGCCCCTTTTATTTTTTATTTTGAAACAACCTAGCTGAGAGTTTCGCTAGGTTGCTGAGTCTGTCCTCAAACCTGCTATCCTCCTGTTTCAGCCTTCCAAGTACTGGGATTACAGGTGTGTGCCACCACACCTGGCCCTTTGTTTATTTTTAAACTGTGTATGTGTATGTGCGTGTGTGTGTGTGCGCGCGCACACATGCGCGCGTAACTGGGGATTAAACACAGGGACATTCTACCTCTGAGCTACACCCCCAGCTCTATTGTATCTTTTTCTTTTGAAACAGGGTCTGGCTAAGTTGTTCTTGAACTTGAGATCCTCCTATCTCAGTCTCTCAAGTCCTGGGGTGACAGGCATACACCACCACACCCAGCTTATTTTATTTGTACAACTTTCAAAAACTCTTCATTGGGTGCTTTGTACAAAAGTTCCTAACCCAGACTCCTAACCTCAATTTCATGTCCACTAACCTTTAACTAATGACAGTTCACATTTCTTCTAATTGTGAATGTAGGCAGCAAACCCCAGTAATGTCAGCCGGACCTCTGTGTCACTGACGTCCCATTATCTGTGCCCCAGATACTGGGAACATCGTCGACACTCATCGGAGTTTGGCATGAGGGTGAAGAAAGAATGCATATTCTTATTGTTCCGGGGTCACATGTTCATGTTTGAAGACCTGGGTAATTGTCTTAATGGGATTGGTTTCCATTTAAATTCAACCTATTTCATCTTGGGCTTTTAAAAACATTTTTTTTTTTTTCTGAGCTGGGTGCTGTGGTGCACACCTGTAATCCCAGTACTTAGGAGGCTGAGACAGGAGGATGGAGCTCAGAGGTAGAACACCCCTGGGTTCAATCTCCAGTGTTAAAAAAAAAATCTGTGATGGAGTCCTTAGAATTTGCCAGCCGCCACAGGGGTCTTGGGCACCAAAAAGCTCACCAGTCCCACCCTTGTCCTGGCTGTGTGCTACAGTGAACTTTCTGTCTGGTTCCTCAACAGGCCAAAAAGGGGCTGCTAGATATTCTCCAAATCAGGTCAGGACGTTTGCCATGGCTTCCTGCACAATGGAGGTGAATTGGCTTTGGGGTCTGGGGTGCACCTCACAGACAGGGCAACTCACTTTAGACGGGTGCCTCCCCACCCAGAGCGCAGCCCATGGACCACCTTGGCACGTGTTAGAAATGCAGAGCCCCGGGCCCCACCCCAGCCCTGCGCTCTCACGCACGCCCGGGCGCTGCAGCTCCACCTCACATCACAGGAGGAGGCGCACCAGGGGGTGTGCCTCCGGGTCAACCATGTGTTTCCCATTCAGATCCCCAGGGTGTGGCACTCAGAGGGCTGCAGCGGCCTCGGCACAGCCTGGGGGAAGATGCCCTCTCTCCCTAGTTCATCCACCAACCCTCGTTGGCCAGGAGCGGGCCCCGTGCCTCTGCTCCACCTTACGAAAGGTCTGGTGCCAGAGTGAGGGGGTCATGGGCAAGCTAAGAGTCAGCAGAACTCTAGAGTGTGATGTGTGCAAGGAAACTGCAGAGTAGGGACTGGAGGGGACACTGGAGCTGAAAACCAAGGGAGGCGGACACCTGTCTAAGCCCATGTGCCCAGCAGGGGCAGAAATGGGATCTGGAGGATGTATGACCGGACTGGGAAGCCTTGGACAGTGTTTCCTTCTAGAAAAATGCCAGCCAGCCTTGTAAAGGACTGAGAAGAGATGGGGAGCAGCGTGTGCAAATATCCTGAGGCCCGTGGACCAGTGTGGAGGGCAGCGATGAGAGCAGGGCAGGGCAGAGAGGACCCTTGGCAGGGACCAGAACATATAAGGCCCCCCAACCAGGGCCCCAGACTCACCCGGGCACTCTGCAGTGGGCGCTGGTAGCCGGTGGGCCGGTAGTGCTGCCTCTCTGCCCAGGTGGTGTGGATGTCCCCCAGGTACAGCTCCTCCACCAGCTGGGGCGGAGCTGGGGGCTGCGGCTGCAGGCGGCGCTGCACGCGGACCAGGCTGAGCTCATGCATGCTGAAACCCAGTGCGGCCGCACAGTCACCCTGGGTTCGGGCACTCAGAAGCTCGTACAGGGCCCCTGGCAGCCAGGCCCGGGCTGGAGGCAGCCGCCCCACACAGTCCTGGCTGGCCTGGGACTGGTTGAGGCGCCTGGTGACGTCGAGCAGGGCACGGTGGCTGTGGAAGACGATGCCCACCTTGTGCAGGTGGTAGTCGGCCTCGGTGGCGCCGCGGGTGACCCAGGAGGCCCTGCGCAGGCGGACTTTGCCCTTGATGAGCAGCGAGTGAGTGGGCTCCTGGCAGGAGGGGTCGCGGTAGTAGAACTGGTAGGCTCGGAAGAGGCGGTCCGGGTAGAAGGTGTAGGAGCGGGTGAGGAACTCTGGTCCTGGGCGCACCTCGCAGCTGCGGGGAGGAGACGGTGCTGGGTAGAGCATTGGATTCCTTCCCCGGGGGCCCCTCTTCCTTCTGGGGTGGGTCCCTACCTCCCCAGACAACATTTTAGACCTCGTTCAGCCCTGGGCCCCCACAGCCTCGGTTTCCCTGGCTGGTTTAGGTCAGCCCCGCCTTGGGGCTGGGGCCCTTCTGTTTGATGCCTGCATCCTCCACGAAACCTTCTAGTTTTTGTATTCAGTCCCCAGGCCCTACCTTCCTCGGGCTTTGGCCACCACTTGGGGCTGCTTCATGGTGAGCTGTGGGCGCAGAGCCGGCACCTGGCCAGCCCCACGCACGTCCCTCCCTGCGGCCTGGCTGAGTGAAGGGGGGATGCGGGAATGGGGGAGTCAGGGCCCTGGCCGCGCATATCGTGTCCCTCCTTGATAAGCCGCCTCCTCTGATGGGTTCCATCCACCTCTGGGACCGGGTCCCTCATCTCAACCAGAGGTCAGCCAGCTTTCTGCAAAAGGGTCAGGGCATATGTGGTCTCGACTCCGTGGGTCACAGCAAAGGTGTTCTGTAAACGAACAGGCCTGGTGTGTGCCAATAAAACTTTATGTACAAAAACAAGTGGTCCACGGGCCTTGTCTCTGGGGCTCTGTTCTGCTGGTGATGGGAACTAGTCCACAGGGGTGGATGGGAGCGAGCCAGGTGATGCCTAGACTCACCTCATGCCCTGGGCTGGGCAGAGGCGGCCTCTGGGACTTCCTCATCTGGGATTTCCTCATCAGAGGAGGCATCTGGGACTTCCGCAAGATGGCGGCTGGTGGATACACGTCCACTCAACTAGACTCTAATCAGGTACCTCCTGTTCTCTCTCTCTCTCTCTCTCTCTCTCTCTCTCCTTCCTTCCCTGTTTCTATCTCTCCTTCTTCTCTCTCTCTCCCTTCCTTCCCTGTTTCTTTCTCTTTCCCTCTTTCTCTTTCTTTCTTTCTTTCTTTCTTTCTTTCTTTCTTTCTCTCTCTCTGTCTCTCTCCTTCCTTCCTTCCTTCCTTCCTTCCTTCCTTCCTTCCTTCCTTCCTTCCTTCCTTCTTTCCTACACCCCCAGCCCTTATAATTATTTGTTTCGAAACAGGGTTTCACTCAGTTGTCGAGGGCCTCCTGTCTCAGCCTCCCAAGCACTGGGGTTACATTTCTATGCCACTGCATCTGGTTAACAGTTTTCTTTTCTTTCATTCTTTCTGCTTGTGCTAAGGAGAAAGTCCATGTTTGGAGCTAATGTGTCTTTAACGCCAACCTCTTTTTTCTTGCAGTGAGAACAGACCCGGAGCCTTAGGTAGGCCATGAATCTAGAGAGAATCTAATTATGTTGTTTTGTTTCATTGAGTTTCTTTTTACAGTTACTTCTTATTTATGGCAAGTGGCTCGTCTCCGTATCCAGGGTGACACGATGCTTCCTTTAAAAATAATTATATTACACTGTAAATGTGTGCAGTTTACTGTATGCCAATTATACCTCAATAAAGCTGTAAAAATGAATGAATATGTTTAAGTAAATAAAAGCAAGTTGGTTTAAAGAAAAATAGTAAGTGGATCCCGGAACAGGTGGCGCTTAAAGACGGGGAGGGGCGCCCCATCTTTAACCACCGAGGGCCTCTGACGAGGCCAGGAGTGGGGGAGAGGGGAGACTTGCCCGAGGGATACAGCAGGGCACGCTGGACATCTCCGTGGTCCCAGCGCAGAACTGCTTCCACATTCCTCCCAGGAAGCAACAAGGCTGGCTGAAGGAGCGCATCGGGGAACTTTCTAGGAAGAAAGTTCTGGAAGAAGTTTCTTAGAGGAATGGTTCCAGAATGCTGCTGCTGGGATCAGAGACAGCCTAGCCCACGTCCCCTGCCGGGTTCCCGGTTCTGCCTCACGGTGGCCCTGGCCAGGCGCGCCTGGACCCCACCTAGACTGTGTGTGTGTGTGTGTGTGTGTGTGTGTGTGTGTGTGTGTGTTGGGAGGGGGCCGCAGGGGCTGCTGCAGAGCCTGGGAACGAGTTGGAAGTGGCTCTGCAGAACTCTTGTCCTCTCCCTCCACCCAAAGCACTAGCAGATGTTTGGCAGTTGCTTTATCCATGAGCTCAGGAGGCGTGTGGAGGACACGGAGAGTCCAGTCCTTGACCCCAGAATGGGACTGGCGGAGCAGCCCGTGGAGAGGGAGGGAAGGGGAAGGGGCCCCAGCGGGGGCTCAGCTGGCTGTGTGGGGTTTGTGGGCCACAGATGGGGGCGCAGAGCCCACTGGCCTCTGAAATATGGATTGTGAGGTTACAAGGAGCTAGGACAGGGCCACTTCCTGCCACAGGACCTTTGCCCTGGCTGTGCCTTCTGCCTGGCTCCTCCCTGGCTCTCTGGATGGCAGACTCCTCTGCTTTCGGCTCTCAGCTGAGTGCCACCACCTTTAAGAAGCTGCCCGGTCATTTGCTGTCACATCTTCGATTTCATTTCCTTCACTGCCGAGCTCAGCACCGCCCCAACTTCATTCTGTTTAGTTCTGTGTTTGCATATTTCGCACCTGTCCCCCTGCTGATCCCCAGCGCCCAGCTCATAACCGAAACCCAATAAAAATCTGTATTGGGGACCCACGTGTCGCATCTACCCACACTTGCTGTTTGTGGCAGGGGCGCGATGCCCGACACAGTCCCTGTCCCCAGGTGCCATCCAGCAGGTGCCTCAGGAACTAGGGGACTGTGCCCACTTCACAGACAGGACACGGAGGCTCAGAGAAGTCACTCAGCCCAGGGGCCCGAGGCTGGGGGGAACTGAGGGTCTTACCCAGTGGAGATCCAAGGCCCGTCGAGGCGTGGAGGCAGGACAGCAGTGATGGGCATGCCGTCAGGCACCAGCTGCTGGCAGGGGGGCACCCAGCGCAGGTGACCGTCGCCCACTGTCCCAACCACCTCTCTGGTGCCAGCTGCAAACCAGACAGATCTGGGTCAGAGATCCACACACCAGGTACATCTTCAGCCCGCCTGCTCTCCCTCTCTAGAGAGGCAGCGGGGAGCCAGGCAGGCTGCCCCACCTCCTCCTCGCCTCCCCCACAGGTGCCCAGGCCCCCTCAGGTTGTCCCCAGTTCTGGAGGGGTTCTGCATATCGGGGTGTCTGCAGTCAGCCTCCTGACTCATCTCTTGGGCTCACAGATGTGATCACCCTGAACCCAAGCCTGGGGCGAGGTGGGCCCAGATTCTGAGGCTGGGAGGCCTCCGAGAATCCGGCTGGCCTCTTGTGGACTCTGTGGTGTCTGTGTCCTCCTGGGTGGTGTCAGAGGCCCCGGCACACCTGGACAAGGGGTACGGAGATCTGAGGAGCCGGGGCACTGGGACCCAGCCCTCCCCAGAGCAGACCACTGTCCGCCACCAGGTTCTGAGCAACCTCTCCAGCCCCACTGCCCGCCCCGGCTGCCTCCTGTCTCGTTCCAGCCCCAGGCCTGGGAGTTGTCAACCTCCGCATCACTGGGATACAGACCAGCGTCTGGCACACAGTTGGTGCTTAATAAGTGTGTGGCACGTGAATGAGGGCATGGCTCACCTCAGATGCCCACCTAGTGCCAGGGTGGGAGGCTAACTGTGCCGCCACCATGCCCCCCCCCCGGGGGCCCTTGTCCCTAAGCCTGGGCAGGGATTGTAACTCATGGAAGGAGGTGGTCCCGGGACGGCGGTGAGCGGCAGGGGCCAGTGTACAGGGGTCCAGGTCCTCTTGGATGACCCCCACATGTGTTCTGCCAGGGCGTGGGATGGCTCACCATGGCTTCTAGGAGCTGCTCAGAGGTGAGCGCCAGGACCTTTAGCTGCTAAGGGCAGCGGTTCCCCAGAAACTGTCATTTCCACTCAGCAGGGATGAGCTGAGACAGCCCAGATGGCGGGATGTTGTGGGAAGCTCTGCACGAACAGCGTCCAAACATTACAGCAACGGCTGTGCTCACGGTGGCCCCGACCCAGGCTGCCCGGCCACTGCGGCCGGCTTCCAGCCTGGTCCTTCCCACCCAGCCTCCGGCCGAAGTGGGTCAGCAGGGGCTGAGTCTTCAGGACTCCAGCCAGGGCCCTGGGGAGGGTTCTGGGCTGAGCAGAGAGGCACACCGGTGGCATACTCTGCCCTCTTCCCTGCCACACCTTCACACCTTCCCGCCTGGGGCTCAGGGGAGGCTGGGAAAGCTCTGTGATTGGACACACTGGCCCTCGGGGCTCTGTGATTGGACACACTGGCCCTCGGGGCTCTGTGATTGGACACACTGGCCCTCGGGGCTCTGTGATTGGACACACTGGTCTTTGACTTTCTGCACCCAGTAGTCAGTCTCTCAGGAAAATGAGGTGGAGCAGATTCTTCATGTTCTTCATTCCCTGGAGGTTGGAAGTCACACCTAGCATCCCGTGGGGTCCCCAGTGAGCAGCTGAGAAGTCAGGGGCGACCGCTGCTCATGACAACAGTGCTCACTATTAGCCGAGTATGGACTCCATGCATTTTTTTTTTTTTTTTGGTGATACTGGCAATGGAACCTGGGGGCACTCTACCACTGAGCTACATCCCCAGCCCTTTTTTTTTTTTTGTGGTACCAGGGGTTGAACGCAGGGGCGTTCTACCTCCGCGCTACGCCCCCGGCCCTATTTTTTATACTTTATTTTGAAACCGGGTCTCACGAAGTTGCAGAGGGCCTCACTAAGGAGACAGAGACAGAGAGAGAGAGAGAGAGAGAGAGAGAGAGAGAGAGACAGGGAGAGAGAGAGTGAGAGCTGAGGCTGGCCACGAACCCGGATCCTCTGGTCTCCGCCTCCCAAAGTACTGGGATTACAAGCGTGCGCCACCACGCCCGGCCTCCCCAGCCCTTTTTATTTTTTATTTTGAGATAGGGTATGTTGCCCAGACTGGCCTTGAACTTGTGACCCTCATGCCTCAGCCTCTGGAGCTGCTGGGATTATAGGTGTGTGCCATTGCACCCTGATGGATTCTTTCCTCCCTTCCTTCCTTCCATTTTTATCTGGTACTAGGTATTGAACCCAAGGGCATTCTACCTCTGAGCTACACCCCCAGCCCTTTCTTCACTAGGTTGCTGAGAGTCTCACTATGTTGCTGAGGCTAGCTGTAAACCTGTGATCCCCTGTGTCAGACTCCCAAGTCATGCAGGCATGGCTCCGTGGATTTTTATGCATCACATCATCTGATCTTTGCAGCAACCCTAGGAGCCGGGTGTTAGCACTGTCAGCCAGATGGGCTCAGCTCAATGGGGGGGTTTATGACACCCGAGTGTGACAAAGCTGGGACCAGAGCCCAGGCTGTCAGATACTGGAGCCTGGGGACTTCACTGTTGCTTGTCTTACATCCCCTGCGAAGGCAAAAGGGACCGTTATGGAGACATAGAATGCAGGGCACTCTAGCTGGGAGTGGTGGCACAATGCCTAAAATCCCAGGACTTGGGAGGCTGAGACAGGAGGATTGCAGGTTCAGCAAGTTAGTGAGGTGCTCAAGAAGTTAGCAAGACCCTGTTTCAAAATAAAAGAATAAAAGGGCTGGAGGTGTAGATCGGCGGTAGAACACCCCTGAATTCAATCCCCAGTAACTAACACACACACAAACACAAACACACACACACACACACACACACACAAAAACAAAAAGAGAGAGATAATATGAATGCAAGGCATCCAACATACTGCTGAATGAGCCATGAACAGTAAAAGGAAGAGCAGGTGCGGTACTGGGTCATCTTGCCTTCTTGGTCAACTGGTCCATTGGCTCCTATTTGCTTTGTGCACCTGCTTACTTGTATCTGTGAGCACAGGGAAGTACACTGTTGCTAATATTGATGACAATCAAGTGAAGAGGCCTTAAGTTCATGTGACAGCACTACATGCACTACCTACTTTCCTTTATTCTTTCTAAATGTAATGCACCTTAACTCGTGTTTACAGTAAACCAACTAAGAATTGTGTTGAGTGTATGGTATGTTATCTTTCAACAACAACAAAAAAGAAATGACACTTGAAGAAAAATGGATATCTAATTCAGAAATTCTGGTAAAAGAAATACTATTCTTAATTTCTCTTTCAGAAGTTTTTCTGAAATTATTATGTGGCATGGAAACACTTTGGGGCTGTAATTTTTGAAAATACACTACACTGAAAACACATTTTAACAATAAGGTGAAAAAGAAAACATCTTTGGAGGTTACGCCACCACATCGTGATCTGCCACTTTAGAAACATTCAAATAATTGTTTTCCCAGAGCTTTCCTCATTCCTGTTCAAAGATTTCGGTGTGTGCATAGACTTAAAAATTGACCTTTTTTGAAACCACCAAAATCAGAAGATAAATAAGTGATCTTTTTTTTCTAGCATTCAAGGGAAATTAAACTATTGTGTGAATAAATAAACTGTTTAAAAACATGGAAAAAAAAAAAGAAACCAGAGAGCCACCCAGGGCTGAGGTGTCCCCCGCGGATGCACCGTGGCTTTCGCGAGCATGCTCAGAGGTACTCTGCAGAGTGGAGTATTGCTGACAGAAACCTTGAAAGAGACAAGCTGAGTTGTTCTGCATCGACCTGGCTCAAGGTCAAGGTGCCAAAGGGACCCAAGTCAGGACACGATGGGCATCTGAGCCAGGCCCAGCGTCACCCCCAAGGTTGCTGAGCCGGGAAGAGCATGCCTCCGGGTCAGTACCACCACCCGCGTGTTCCTGCTCCTGCAAGCCAACTTGGCCGGAAGACACTGGGTTCCCCAGATTCAATTCTGCAGGTTAATTTGAACATCGCCGGTGTCAATGAACCTGTCTGGGAGTGTTGATTTGGGGAATGGATGGAAGCACCGCGAAGGACGGGATCAGGAGGGGTCAGCCTTATTTGCCTGTTAGGAAAATCAAGTGTACATTTCAGAGCGAAATAGAGAATGGGCCCTGGAAATTATATTTTCATTGTTTCCACACAACTCGGGTTTCTTGGGGAAATGTTTTCTGTTCAAAAGAAAACAAGCCCTTTTCTCCCTGTGCCCTCTCTGAAAACACTCAGAAGAGATGACCAGAGATGCCGTTCATCGCGCAGCCTCAGACACCGTGTTCCCGCTTACGTGTGTTTTAGTCTGTCTTGTTTTTCGGTGAGAAACTGGGGTTTAATTGCGTTAGCAGATTGTGAGCAACGGCAAGGTCTCGCTCTGTTCAGAACACGCACATGCGACACGGAACGCCACCGAGGGCTTTGTGTGAACCCCAGAGCCTGCCACGATGTCGCCTCTGGGCCATTCTGCAGCCTCTTAACTCCGAGGTTGCAAAAATAAACTTAACCAATTATAAATGATTCCATGACATCTGCTCGGTCGCAGCTTGTGGGGTGGACTTTGATTTTCTTTTCTCCCCCCTCCCTCCTTTTTTTTCTCTTCCCCAGAAAAGTCTTAACTAGATAAACAACTGGAGGCAGATGGCGCCGTGGCTGGGTTGCACAACTTTTTTGCAGGGACCCGATAGACTGAGTTAAATGCAGGCACCAAATTGATTTTTATCAACCATGGATTTTTAATTAACAGTGGTGTCCACTTACTGCCATTCATTATTTACTGTTTACCCACTAATTAAAAATTATGCTGCTTTTGCACTCATAAGAGCAGGGACATTTGAAATTAGATAGCATCGTTCAAATTACCTGCAGAATTAAATCTAGAGTGCCCAATTGCTCAAACCAGGCTCCCGGAGCTGAAAATATGATCTGCCCTGGTCCAATGTGTTGTCGTGAGTCGGAACACCAGGGACAGGCCACTTGGACAAACGCCAGATGGAGCCTGCCTGGGGCCTTAAGGGGGCCGGACACTTGCTGAGCCCCTGGCGAAGGTGGGCACTTGGCTCAGGTTGTCTCCAGAGCATCGTCATGGTGCCCACGTCCACCGTGTGCCGCGGGAGTCGCCTTGGTCAGAGGCCACATCTGCATCGTGGTCAGGACCCCTCCAGCAGTCCTCAGGCCAGGCAGCAGGTGGATTCTGCGCTTCCCCCGCCCGCCTGTTCCCAAGGACAGCTCTGCAGAGGCCCCCACTGTGCAGATGAGGAAACCGAGGTACAGAGGGATAGAGGGAGTCAGCAACTGCTTCCTAGACAATCTTTTTAAAAATGCAGTAAAATACATGGAACATAAAATTCACCACTTTAAGCCGGGTGTGGTGACGCACGCTTGTAATCCCGGTACTTGGGAGGCTGAGACAGGAGGATCACAGGTTCATGGCCAGCCTCAGCTACTTAGTGAGGTCCTCCACAACTTAGTGAGACCCTCTGCAACTTAGTGAGACCCTCTGCAACTTAGTGAGACCTTGTTTCAAAAGTAAAAATAAAATAGGGCTGGGGGTATATGTAGCTTAGAGGTAGAATGTCCCTGGGTTCAATCTCCAGTACCGCAAAATAAAATAAAATAAAATAAAATAAAAATAAAGCGTACAATTCAGTAGCAACTGGTACCTTCACACTACTGTACAACCAACACCTCTGTCTAAGTCCAGAACACTTTCATCACCCCCAAGGGAAGCCTGGACTCATCAGCAGGAGTAGAATTGTCTCTCTACTCCTCTCTCCTTCGACCCTCTGTCCTCCCTCCATGGATGCGCCTGCTCTGGATGTTTCTCCTAAACGGGATCCTACGCCAGGAGTCTGTCAGGGGACACAGTGATTCCCATTCTGCAGACACACCTTGGAAGTTGGGCGAGGCTGAGCTCCCAGGTCTGTCACCAGGATGTTTGCAGCGATGGTGAGATTGGGGTGGGTGGGTGGACTGCAGGTGTGGGGATCAGAGCTGCAACAGATGCAGGAAGACCAGCTCCTTGGTTGCCTTCGTTTGGGGGCGACACAGTAGAAGAGAAGCATCATTCTCCCCGTCCTAACTGGGTTTGTTCTGAGCTTGGCAGTGGGAGGGGTGCAAAGGAATTTTTTTTTTTTTTTTGGTACTAGGGATTGAATCCAGGGCGTTCTACCTCTGAACTCCACCCCCAGCCCTTTTTTTAAAATTTCTTAATTTGAAACAGCATCTCTCTAAGTTGCTGAGGGGCTGTCTCACTAAGTTGCTGAGGCTGATCTTGAACTTGTGAACCTCTGATCTCAACCTCTCAAGTACTGGGACGATAGATGTGTGCCACCACACCTGACTGAGCACTGAGCTTTAAGAGGGCCCTTCTGAACTTGATTTTAAAACACTGACTCCTATTTTAATGAAATGCATTTGGATGGCACAAGAGGTAGAGCCGGGCATGGTGGTGTACACCTGTAATCTCTATACTCGGGAGGCTGAGACAGGAGGATCGCAGGTTCAAGGCCAGTTTCAGCAAGTTAGTGAGGCTCAGAGGTAGAATGCCCCTGGATTCAATCCCCAGTAACACACACACACACACACACACACACACACACACACACACACACACTACAAAAGGAGAGTGTAGAAGTCTCCTATAGATGCTGTGACAAGGGACCACACACAGGATGGCTTAAACAACAGGGATTGCTCCACTGGGACGTCAGAATTCCCGGTGCGGGCTGCACTCCCTCCACGGCTCCAGGGAGCGTCCTTCCTGCCTCTTCCAGCCTCAGGTGGCTCCAGGTGTTCTTGGCTCATGGCCACACCAGTCTGTTCTCTGTCCCTGTCTTCCCATGGCTCCTTCTCTGTGTTACCTCGGCATCTGCATCTCTGTGCCCAAACCTCCCTCTCCTTTCTCATAGGAAGGCACAAATCACCGGGTCGGGGCCACCCTAACCCAGTCTGACCTTGACTTCTTTTTAACTTGCTACATCTTCAAAGACTCTGTTTCCAAATAAGGCCAGGTTCATGGGGTAAGGATGGGATGGTCAGGCCCTGAAACATATCTTTTTTGGGGTACAGCTTAACCCACAACAGATACCAAGAGCCACCAAAGCCTAGGTCCCTCCAGCATCCTGACCTTCATCCATTCATTCCTCCGCGCACACATAAACTCTTACTGAATGCCTCTTTTGTGCCTAGCACCCCGGCAGGCTCTGGCTTTACAAGGTTGCGCACCATGTCCAGGATTCTTGCTTTTTTGGAGAGACTGCATTAAAGGGGCCCCACTATAGGAAGTCATTTCAAACCACCCTGAGTGTCTTGAAGGAAATGGACACAACAGCCCCCGACTTCCTGTGCTGCCCAGTGGGCTTGGGGTCCTGTGCACGCTTCTCTCGTAGCCTGGGAGGCCCTCCTGACTCAGCGCGCTGGCTGTCACCTCAGGTCCCCGGGCTTTTCGATGTGCATTCCCTCCTGCCTGGGGCTGTGGCAGCATGGTCCTTGTCCTCGGCCTCGTGCTGGATGCTCCCTCTCCTTTGCGACATTTCCTGGCAGGCTCCCCAGTGCTTCGCTCCGTTCCTCCCTCTCCTGGGCCGGACTCATCACATCTGGCAATTATTTATGTGCTTTCTGGGTTTTTGTTTTGTTTACCTTTGTTTTTTTGACTTTTCATTTTGAAATAACTTCAGACTGACATCCCCCCCAAAAAAAAATTGTTGCGAAGCAGCAGAGTGCTGCCCATCACCCAGTTGTTCTAAAGCTTCACATCGGACGATGACCTAGACCAGGAAGTTCACACCGCCGCGAGGTTGAGAACGGATCTACGGCTGGATCCAAGGTGCACCCAGTGCCCCCTTCGTGCGCTTGCTCCTCCAGGATCTAATCCAGGATCCTACGTGGCGTTGGGCTGTCACATCTCCTTCCATCTGAGCCATGCCTTTGGCCATTGTCTCTCATGACCACGACACTTCGGAAGAGTAGGAGCCAGGTATTGGGATGGCCCATTGTTTCCTCTCGATTAAACTCATGATCTGCACTTCCGGTAAGCATGCAGTAGACGAGCCGGGCGTGGTGGCGCACGCTTGTAATCCCAGTACTTTGGGAGGCGGAGACCGGAGGATCCGGGTTCGCAGCCAGCCTCAGCTCTCTCTCTCTCTCTCTCTCTCTCTCTCTCTACCTAGTGAGGCTCTCCGCAGCTTCGTGAGACCCGGTTTCAAAAATAAAGTATAAAAAATAGGGCCGGGGGTGTAGCGCGGAGGTAGAACACCCCTGCGTTCAATCCCCGGTACCGCAAAAAAAAAAAAAAAAGAATGCAGTAGAAGCAACGTTTGTGTTTCTTGTTTTATCATCTCAGGAGGCCCCCCATGTCAATTGATCTGTTCCTGGTGACGGCGACTTTGATCATGACCTTATCGAGGTATCCGCCGGGTGTTTCTACTAGTTAAGTCTTCCCTTTGTAATTAATAATTACCTTATGGGGCTATACCTAGAGATAATGGAAACATCTTGTTTTTCATTATTTATACGCCACCAATTTTATCACCTATTGATGGCCATTGATGACTCTTGCCTACCACAATGATTACTGCGTGGTTTCCAAATGGCCATTCTCTAGTTCCACCATTTTTTTTTCTGAGTTTATTGATGAGAAGTGTACTGTGAGGAAGTGCTGTCCTTTCTCCCCCATGTATCTGTTTCTTCAATTGTTCTATGAGTATCAGCTCCTGGATATTTATTTTAGCTTATAGGTTAGAACCCATTATTATTAATAGTTTGTGGCTCAAATTGTCCCTGATTTGGCCATGGGGAGTGCCTCCAATTTATCTCCTCTGTCCTTTCTATGCACCCTTGTTTTGAGCACTTCCTTATTCCCAGGTGCCAGAAGATCTTCCAGGTTCATTTTGTATTTTCTGAGCCCTAGCCCTGGGATTGGCCATTTCTTCAAGGACTTCTGGTTCCTTTTTATTGGAGAATGGTGTTTAGAGACCACGATGTGGATGCTGGGTGCTCACTGCCAGTGGGATGCCTCTCCAGCTGCCCTGTGCTCTTCCTTCCTTCCTTCCTTCCTTCCTTCCTTCCTTCCTCTTTCCTTCCTTCCTTCCTCCTTTGTTTCTCTTCTTTTTCATTTCTGCCATGTCTCCCTCCTTTCCTATTTTTCCTTCCTTCCTTCCTTCCTCCCTCCCTCCTCCACTCCTTTCTCCCTCCCTCCCTCCTTCACTCCTTCCTCCCTTCCTCCTTTCCTCCCTCCTTCCCTCTCTTCCTTCCTGCCTTGCTCTTTCCCACTGGCATGCCTGCCCCATAAGGACAGAGGCCTTTCTCTCTTGCTCACTGATTACTCAGCATCTGGCACAGTGCCGGACTGATGCTTGGTAAATGTCTTTTAAGTCATGGAAAGCTCTAGAACAATGCCTTCACATGGCAAGTTCCCAGCGAGTGCTAGCGCAAGGCCTGCTTTTGGTCGTGTGAAGGAATGATTCTTGCAGCACTGGAGCACACACACACGCACACACGCGGCTCCCTGTTGACACCTCTCCCACCCCTCAGGATGTGGCTGTAGGGTCAGGTTTAAAGTGGGGGGGAGAGAGAGAAGGTTTACAGCTGCCAGGATCACTAAGAATCTGGCTGAGGGTGAGATGGTCGCCAGTCAGGGAGTTCATAGTGGGCCAGATCATCCAGGGCTGATCCCAGCAGCTAGAGAGGAAAGAGAAGGGGGTGAAGGAAGATTTAAGCAAGGATATCGGGTCGCGTCAAGGGCTTGGATAGGCTGGAGCCAGCCTAAGAGCCTATGGCCAGGGGGTTTGCTTAAGGGCCCTGTTCACCCTGGGAACCTGCCCCAGCTAAAGCAATCCTGACCTGGTCCGTCTCTCCTGAGGAAGGCTCCCACAGTCCCGCTGTGTGGCACAATGGAGAGAGAAGCGAGGTGTCGCTGTAATGTGCAATGTGACTCCCCAATGCACATTTACTAGTAGCCGCACCTAACAAATACATTTACCCAGCCCCAATATTATATTTTGACATGTGATACATTCAAAAATGATTTTACTTGAGCTATTTTACTTGCTTTTCTTTTTTTTTTTATACCCAGTCTTCAAAATTTGGTGTTCATTTGACACTCACAGCGCCCCTCAATCTGAACTGGGTCCATTTCAGGTGCCCAGTGGTCACTGGAGGGGACAGGGCTTCAGCTCCCGAGTGGAGTGTGCCTGTCGATGTTGACAGCAGGAGAGCTTTTCAAGTTGGTTTCTGATGACCCCTGAGGGAGGACCAGCGAGTGGGGTTTAGTCCCCCACACCACCCTTTGCTCAGGTGTATATATGGGGTTTCTGATTAAGATTTACCTAACAAACAAACAAACAAACAAACAAACATGTTGCTTAAAAAAATCTGAAACTCTCTCGTTTATTTCAAAACCCCCATCTTGAGGTAATTCACCTAGAATGTTTAGACTTGGATGCGTACATACATTTTAAATAGAAAATTCAGCAACAGATCCCCACCCAAACAATAAGCTCTCTTGATTAGAGGAGGCCACCTTCTCCACATTGAGACGTGCTGGTGTGCGACGCGGGTGCTGGCGGCCCGGAGAGCAAGTCCCAGAAACCAGCTGTTGAACCGGCAGCTACACTATGTTGCTACAGCAGAAGATGCGCTGCGCGATGAAGTCACCGCTCAAAGCACGCAGCTTCCATCGAAACTCCCCCAGAAGGCTGCAGGTTGGCATGCTATGACAGTACCAGCAAATCACAGAAAAATGAAGGCCAACTGGGAGTTCTGAGGAGCCCAGGGCCCCTGGGTGGCTGGTCTGCAGACGCATGTGTCTCTCATTTGGTCATCCCTGAGTCTGGCCATCCATCTAATCCCAGGGTCTTTGTGTCCAGGGCTGGGAGGGCTGGACTTTGCAATCATGGGAAACTCAGAAATGGCGTGTTCTAGAAAGAGCGCATTCCACTCCTCACTCCTCACCCCAGGCTGTGTCCCAGGCCTCTGGAATGTGCCCCCCTGTGCCCGGTGACCTCAGAGAGTTGACAGTTGCCCAGAGGGTCTGGGAGGGACAGAGCAGCTGGAAAATCAGATCCCTCGCCCCCATGAGAAGCAGGGGAGCCTTCAACCGAGAAGTCACACATGGAAAGGCCGCCAAGGGGACACGGTGCGTCACTATCCTCCCAGTTCTCCATGAACAATCTCAGGTCGAGCTGGACTCAGGCTTTGATGGGAAGGTGGGTCTTGCCAGGTGCCACCTGGGGACCATGATGACTGTACCTCTGCGAGCTCCTGAGTCCAACACCGTGGTAAAGGGGATCGGTTGGGTCCCGAGGACCTATGTTTTGCATTTCCTGCAAAAGAAGTGTTCAGCTCACGGAATGGGAAAGGAATGGAGGAGGGATTGGGGACACGAGATCTGGCTCACTCAGCCAGCTCGTTCGCCAGGTTTTTCTGTTTGTTTGTTTAGGAACGTTTGCATATAAAAATCGTTCACATCCAAATTCTCCCCAGGCCCCATGGTAATGCTAATTACTCTCACTCTGGCCGGGGCTTCCACCCAGATGAAAACCGGAAAATTCCAGCCAAAGCCCAGCTATTTCCAAAGAGCCAAGGCATCCGGGTGATTGATGGGAGCGCTCTCTCTTCGCCCAGATGTTCTGGTGTCTTGGAGACAAGGCCTTGTCGGCCTGACTTGGGCGCCTGTGTTCCCAGATGTCCCTGGTACGTAGCCGCTCATTGTCTGTTCCAAATCTGGCCACCGCTGTCCCCCGCCCCCGGCCTTCGTTCGCCCCATGTTTGGAGGAGTTCTAGTCGTACTCAACGTGCTTGGGCCTCGTTGGGCACTCGGGCCCCTGCCCTAAGAGGTGTGGTTACAAGTCACTGTTTGCTAAACAGAACCTGTGTCTAGAAGTCTCTCGCTGGACCGAATCCTTATTAGCTCTCTTGGCAGAAGACTGAAGTTTCCATTGTTCTCTAGAACGGGAATTTGGCAAGGTAATCACAAAGTTTTGACACATTCAATAAGAAGGAAGATGTCTGTGTGGATCGTGGCGAAGACTCCCACAGAACCCGGAAAAGGGCGCACGACAGGGGACCTTCGCGCGGCACCTGGAGGAGCTAAACTCTGCATGGGGCCTGGGGAACTGGTTGTCCACTGGGTCTTCCCCCAGAGGGGCCAAGAACCTTCTCATCTACCAGAAATATTTCGGTCTTGAGGAGAGAAGGATGGAAATCGAAGATCTCCATGGGGGCCTCTTGGCGTCTGAAGACTCGGGAAGACGTTGGGGGTGACCGGAGCCACCCCAGCGTTGGGGGAAGCACACCACCGACTGGGCTGTTCTTGGGAGTCTCCACAAGGGGGCCCTCTTGAGCTTCAGTTGGGGTGGTTTGCAAGACCCGGTGAAACTTGGTTTGCTTCCTCCAGCCACGGCCAGTAGCGAGGGCCAACCAGGCCTCCCTGGTCCACCCAGTCTTTGGGGGAAAGACTTGGGGGAAAGAGTCCATTGATGGCCAACTCTGGGGCCCACACTTTCTTCCACGTGGGGGATCTTCAGTTGTATTCTTGTACAGAACGTATTTGGAGGTCCAAGTTCAAGAGTAATGGAGTTGCCCAGCCTTGCTGGTTTTCAGAGAAGTTTGCAACCCTGAACAAAACCTCCATTTGGAACCATGGAAAAGGGCACCAGGGAAGCTCCATCAACAAGGAAACAAAACGTCTCCGCTCCGGGCTCCCGGGCCTCTCCCCAAAGACGCATATAGGGGGGCCCTTGGGTTGGCCAAGATGGGAAGCACGGGGATTTTAAATGCAAGGAAATTATTGTAATTTAGCAAATCAATTTCACTTACACTGTGTTGAGATTAAGTTCGTGGTCTCTTTCATACATTCAAAATAAGGAATTTCCCCAGAGTGCAATTTTGTGGGAAAACCGACATCATGTTTCGAAAAACCCATTTTGTTAGGAGTTACCAGATTTTATTTTAGGAGGAATGGTAATATTTAATTATGGCATTATTTTACCGTCTAGAAAATTAATGTGCTTTCTGAGTTTCAGGAGAAAGGCTGGCTGTAAGTCCAGACCCTATTTTTAAATTACCATACAAATAGAATCCCGAAGACGCAAATATTGGCTTAAGTGTTGCAGACAAGGTACAGGAGAATGTGTTGGCTGCCTAAATGTTAAATAAACAGGCTTGCCGCTCTTGCCTTCCCTGGTGACCCTGACCAGCTGTGCTGTTATCCTGAGGAAGAGGGGACACATCTCGCGAAGGGGACAGCACAGTGTAATCGGGTGGCCACAGTAGCTCAGCCACCAGAGATATCGAGGTTGCTGTTACAGTAACATGGTGCACATTTCTAGAAAGCGCCAGATTCTGCAAAGCCCACATTTAGGGACCCACTAGATTCCCAAGGTTCCCAAAGCAAACCTTTGGGGTGGGCATCGTGCCTGGCCCCGTTCATAGACCTGACAGTGTTCTTGCTTCTTTCTATTGTAGGTGAAAGTCCACCTCTGCTGACTGGAAGCCCCAGTCTCTTCCCACCTGCACTTACGGGCCCTAGTCTCTGCTTAGCATTTATTGAGCACCTACTGCCTGCCTGGCCACCCGGTTGCAAAGGTGCGTCTCCCAGGGCTCTGGGTCTGATGTTTCAAGCCAGGCCATGGGACGTCTGCATGTTCTGCCCGGTGTCGGTCCAGTTTGCCAAAGGGAACTGGAGAGGGAGGGGCGATGAGGGGGGCTCTGGCTCCGCGCGCGTTCCTTGAGGGTCTCGCAAGAACAGATGCTGCTTAGCAGATGGAAGAGTGCGTATTGGGTACTCTGGGCCGAGCTGCGAAGGTGGCGGGGAGGTGTGAACAGAGAGAGATGCGGGAGGATGTAATTAGTCCCTGGGCCCGGCGCGGCGCAGGGCGGGGGTTGTCATGGGGAGAGATGCGGAGGCAAGGTGCTTCCTGAGGCCTGGCCAGTGTGCGGGGATCTGGAATATTCTCCAGGCAGAGGGAGCCAGCGGGGGGCGGGGGGATGAGATCACCATGTTCTAAAATCGGTGTGTTCCAAAGGGTACTGCGTCTACTGGGAGGGGGTACTGGCTGCGATTCCGGGGGGCGGGCGTGAAGGACATTTTACATTTGATTAGTTTCATGTCTACTTTGACTCAATTTAATAACTGACATGTTGAGCCTGGGATGGTGTTAGGAAGAGGCTGAGGCATAGAAGGATAGATTATTTTTAAAAATAAGTTAAGTGAAAATGAGTTAGTTGATTTGAAGAGAAGGGCTGACTCAATTATAGGACAGTAGCAATCAGAGGTGACCGAATTGTCGCGGTGGCCCACGGCTCAGAGTCCCCGCTGCTTGTGTGAAGGATGACACAGAGCTTTATGCAGTTGGGTAGGCGGCCGGGGAGTGAGGGCCCCTGAGGCCCGTGGAGGTGCATGGCGCCTGGAGCGGGAGGCGAGACTCTGGCTGGTTATGGGAAGCCACCGGTGGGGTACAGCTGGTGGTGTGGGGGCAGGTCCTTGGCCGGGGGACAGGGAACATGGGGTGCTATTCCTGAGCTGGATTGCTGGAGAGGAGCTCTGTCTGGGGGATGTGCTAGTTAGTTGAGCATCCAGGGAGGGCGCAGGATGGGGCCAGACCCTTGCCTACAACTAGGGATTGGACAGACAGGCGAGGACAGAGGGTGGACAGGGGCCAGGGCAGGATTCCCAGGACAGGAGCGCTGAAGGGAAGCCCCCAGAGAGGCGCAGAAGCGTTGAGAGTGAGTGATTTTTTAAGTAGGATTGTAGATAAAATAATGTAGTAGCCGGGCGTGGTGGCGCACACTTGTAATCCCAGTACTTGGGAGGCTGAGACGGGAGGATCTGGGCTCGCGGCCAGCCTCAGCTACTTAGTGAGGCCCTCCGCAACTTAGTGAGACCCTGTTTCAAAATAAAGAATAAAAAATAGGGCTGGGGGTGTAGCTTGGAGGTAGAATGTCCCTGGGTTCAATCCCCAGGACCACACACACACACAAAATGTGGTGCCCGGTTACATCTGAATTCCAGATACACAACGAAATTTTTCTTTTTTTTAGTATCGGTGTGTCCCAACTACTGTATGGATGAGGGCGGAAGGTTGCCTGTGGACAGGGAAGAGAGGCCAAACCAGAGGAATATAAGAGATAGGTTGTGTTTAATTGTTTTTTTTTTCATATAAGTTTTTTTATACCATACACAGGGCAAAACAAATTAAGTCAGAAATTATAGGAAAGCATGACAATGATTTAGAAGCTCATCCATGATGACCTCCCTTGCGGAGAATTCTGGTCCACCTTTCGGTGCATATTTTCCTCCAGAGTCCAGAGCTAGGGACGCCAAGAGGCACAGCCCCGGGACTTGGGTTCCCTCTGAACTTTGGCTCAGCCCTTGGAAGCCAGGCAATACATGTTTGTTGAATGAATAAATAAATCATTCTAGGCTTTTCTTCTTTTTATATACACACATAATGCATTTATTCAATTATTTTTCGCAAGAATGGGATCATTCTATACGTATTATTTGCAATCTACTTTTTTAACTTAATAATGGATTTTAGAGATCTCTGCGTGAGGTTAGTTAGTTTTTTTTTTAAGACCTGAGGGACTAATGTGTATTCATGGTCTACAGGGGAGAGCCAGAGCCAATGAAGTGATAGACGGAGGAGATGTAATGACCTGGGGAAGCAGGTGCCCCTCTCAATAAAGACAGGTGAAACTCTCCAAACAAAAGCAATCCGTGGCATGCCGTGGAATTTTCAGAATGTGTAAAAAAAAGGTGTAAAATGCAAAGTGCAAGTCGCGTTCTACCCTGAAGCCCTGGCCGCTTCCTCTGAAGTGAATCATTTTAACAGTTCCTTGTGCATCCTCCCAGAAAATGCTCTCGTGCCCATTGCCGCATATAAATGTATATGTTTTTTATTTGGCTATTAAAATTCTTTTATGAATGCAATCTTTCTATACACATCGTTCTGCATTTTGTTTTTTACACTTAAATTATCAGAGATATTTTGCCATCTTAGACTTATCTCTTCATGGAAAAGACAAAATAGTATTCCATCATTTAAGGGAATCTTGATTTAGTTAACCATTCCTCTGTTGATGGGTATTTAGTCCTTCCTTTCTTCCTTCCTTCCTTCTTTCTTTCTTTCTTCTTCCTTTTTTGCTATTATCAAAACAACAATACATTGGCTACCCTGTTAAAAACACCTTGGTGAAAATTTTGTGTATGTCCGAAGGAGATGTTCCTAACAGAGAAAGTGTACATATATTTAACACATTGACTAGATTTAGCCAAACTGTCTTCCGAAAACGTCATTTTAATTTACCCTCCAACAGTGATGTGTGAGTATCTCGGTCCTTACACCTCGGGCCACACTGGGTTTATCAAAAAATATAAAAGGATATTTTCATGTTTTGCACGTCTATCGGATGAATACTGGAAGAGAAATTTCAAATCAATGGAGGTTTGTGATTAATTGTACATTTTTGTGCGTGTGTGTCTAGAAATGAATGAGGGGCACAAATTAATAGCGGGCTACTCCGTCACCCTGGCGTCACCACCCTGTTTATTTTCTCGGGCACCACTCTAACTCAGGCCACTGTCATTTTGCAGCTGAAAGGCTGGCCGTGACCTCTTGCTCCCTCCTGGGCATCTACTCAGGGGCCTGTAATTCATCCTCTGTGGAGCAGCAGGCATGCTCTCCAGGAGCTGTAAATCAGCACTCTGCTTCCGCAGTACAACTATCTGAATATTCAAAGAGGCTCTCCCCCTGTGTACACTAGACTTGATCTAGCGACACTTTTACACGAAGCAGAGAAGCCTCGAGTTCCCCGGACCCCAAGTGCACTGAGGGGACCTGTGGAAACCCTCCTGAGGGCAAAGGTCAAAGGTCAGCCTTGCCTGTGGCATCAGGTTGGGTAGTAAGGGCTGGGCTGGTCGTAGGTGGCTGATGCCGGTTGGCTCCGGTGATAAGCAACTAGGAATGCTGTCTTGAGGAAAGCGTGGTCATTTTAGATTCCATGGTTTTCACAGATGAAGAGCAAATGAATAGGAGCTCCCCACTAAAGATCATCAAACACCCAAGCAAATAACCCATCATAGATGAAGAATTGGCAGAAACCAAGAATTGACATTCCAAGAACATCAGCTGTTGGGATTATGGATCACAGAACTGCATAACGTGAATGAAATGTTTAACAAAATAAAATACGACATTTTAAAAGCGGGTAAACAACATGAGCCTACGAAAATGATGACCAAGCAGCTTTAAAAAGCAATCAAATAGAGCTTTAAGGAAAAATACCATTGCTGGGATGAAAACAGAGAGGCTGGATTACAGAGCGGATTAGACACAGTTGAAAGGAGATCAGTGAACTGGAAGATAGAAGTAAAGGAATTACCCCAAGTTCAGAAAAGGAGGAGAGAGGCCTGAAAATTAAGAAGAAGTAGTTAAAAGACACAGGAGCTATCATGAGAAAGACTAACCAGTATCTCATAGAAGGAAGAAAAGAAAAGGTAGAGCAGAAGCAAGAGGTGAAGAAAAACATCTGGTAAATTTTCTGGAAATGATAAAAGATGATAAACCACTGGTACCAGGAAGCGCAGTAATCACCCAGGAGGGATAATAAGCAGAAGCCAGCCCTCAAGTCTGCAGAACACTGAAGACAAGAGGGGGAGACAAAAACCATCAAGCTAGATTCCTGCGCCCACTGAAATAATCTCTCAATAACAAGGACGAAGAAAGGCAATGTTTAGATGAACGGTCCTGAGAGTGTTTATTACTCTATTAAATGACCTTTCTAAACAAAGGAATTTATGGAGAAGGAAAATTTACTGGAAGGTAGGTTTGATTGTGTGTGTGTGTGTGTGTGTGTGTGTTGCTGGGGATTGAACCCAGGGGCATTCTATCTCCGAGCTATCCCCCTACTCCTATTTTAATTTTTAATTTTGAAACAGGGTCTCACTAAGTTGCTGAGGCTGGCCTCAAACCTGCGATCCTCCTGTCTCAGACTCCCAATTACTGGAATTATAAGCATATGCCACCATGCCCGGCTGGAAGGTCTGATTTTTAAGACAGAATAATGAATAAAGAACTTGAAAATGTTGCAAATCTAAAGTAAATAAATGAATGAATTAGTAATTAAAACAATAACCTCTAGCTTTGTGAGGTCAAGAAAAAAAGAAAAGAAAAGGAAAATATAGCAGAACTAAGCTACTAAAAAATGTAGCATGTAATTTGGGAGAGGGATGATTAAGCTGGTGTTCTAAATTTCTTCCATTAATCAGGAAAAGGCTTAAGATGTTATTTCAGGGGCAGCAATCAAAACAACAGAAGTGTTGTATCACTTTCAAACCAGAAGAAAGAGAAAGAAGGGGCAGTTGGAGGACTGCGTACAACCAAATGAATCCCTCAAATATTAAAAAATATAAGAGCTGGGTGCAGTGGTGCACACCTGCAATACCAGTACTTCAGAGGCTGAGACAGGAGGATCACAGGTTTGAGGCCAGCCTCAGCAACTTAGCAAGACCCTCAGTAACTTAGCGAGACCCTGTTTCAAAATAAAAATGTAGCTCAGAAGTAGAATGTCCCTGGGTTCAATCCCCAGTAGCAAACAAACAACAACAACAAACAAACAAACAAAAAAACAAGAACGGAGGAAAAGAGCATACAAAATACAACGTGTAGAAGATAGAAGATGATTAAAACCAAATCTGAGCCCAGTGTGGTGGTGCACACTTGTAATCCTAGGACTTGGGAGGCTGAGACCGGAGGATCCGGGTTCGTGGCCAGCCTCAGCTACTCAGTGAGGCCCTCCATAACTTAGTGAGATCCTGTTTCAAAATAAAGAATAAAAACTAGCCCCTGGGTTCAATCCCTAGTACTGCAAAAAACAATAACAAAAAACAAATCTGAGCCGGGCATGGTGATGCATGCCTGTAAGCCCAGTACTTGGGAGGCTGAGACAGGAGGATTGCAGGTTCGAGGACAGCCTCAGCAAGTAGTGAGATTCTCATCAACCTAGCAAGACCCTGTTTCAAAATAAAAATAAAATAGGGCTGGGGGTGTAGCTCAGAGGTAAACTGCCCCTGGGTTCAATCCTTAGTAACACACGCGCGAGCGCGCACACACACACACACACACACTGAATAGATACAAATGCTTTTACTAGTCAATTAAGCAACAGAGAAGATCACATTAAGTTTAAAGCCCCAGCTCTGTGTTCTTCAAAAAGACACACCTGAAGCACAAGGGCCCAGAATGGCGGATTTTTTTTTTTTTGTGGTACCAGGGATTGAACCCAGGGGCGTTCTACCTCTGTGCTACGCCCCCGGCCCTATTTTTATACTTTATTTTGAAACCAAGTCTCACGAAGTTGCGGAGGGCCTCACTAAGTAGAGAGAGAGAGAGAGAGAGAGAGAGAGAGAGAAAGAGAGAGCTGAGGCTGGCCGTGAACCTGGATCCTCCGGTCTCCGCCTCCCAAAGTACTGGGATTACAAACGTGTGCCACCACGCCCGGCAAAGTGAAGCAATTTAAAAAAAATTACCAAATACAGCCAGGTGTGGTGGTACACACCTGTAATCCCAGTACTTGGGAGTCTGAGAGAGGAGGATTGCAGGTTTGAGGCCAGATTCAGCAAATTAGGGAGACCCTGTTCCCAAGTAAAAATTAAAATAGGGCTGGGGGGTGTAGCTCAGAGGTAGAATGCCCCTGGGTTGAATCCCCAATACCACACAAAAGAAAAAAAATTACCAAATATGAAATAAAAAGGAACTGGGTGGCTCCATCACTGTCAGCTGAAGAAGGATATACAACATTATTAGGGATGTAGGTTGTCACTCCATAAAAGGTCCACTCTACCAGGAAGATAGAACCACAAGACAGCATCAAAATATACAAAGAGCACTGTAGATAAAATAAGACATGGACAAATTCACCATCATGATAAGAGGCTTTAGCCTTCCTTCCTTCCTTCCTTCCTTCCTTCCTTCCTTCCTTCCTTCCTCTTCCCTTCCCTTCCCTTCCCTTCCCTTCCCTTCCCTTCCCTTCCTTCTTTGCCTTTTTTTTTTGCGGTACTGGGGACTGAACCCAGGGGCATTCCACCTCCAATCTACACCCCCAGCCCTATTTTATTGTTTATTTTGAAACAGGGTCTCACTGGATTACGGGCCTCACAAGTTGCTGAGGCTGGCCACGAACCTGCGATCCTCCTGTCTCAGCCTCCCAAATCCTGGGATTACAAGCGTGCGCCATCACGCCCAGCTGTGTTTTGTTTTGTTTTGTTTTGTTTTGTTTTGTTTTGTTTTTGGTGCTGAGGATGGAACCCAGGGCCTCACACGTACTAGGGAGATCACCACTGAGCAGCACCTCCAGTTCTCAATTACTTCTGAGGTCAAGTAGAGGAAAGACTAGCAATAACACAAAGGAGTTACAAATGCAGCGAAAAAGTTTAGTTCACGGTGCGCATGCATGTATATTTATGCACGGTGTCGGTGCGGTCACACACACGTACATCCCGGCATCACCGCGCGCGCTGACAGCATGCCCGCTCCTTTGAAACATTCCACAGCAGGCGACGTTGACAAGAGCCGACCCCGGAAAAGGCCGTGAACGATGTCCCCACAAATCCGAAGAACCGGCGTCATACAGCCTACGTTTCTCATCAGAGCGGAACGAGTTCAAAGCCAGTAATTTAGGTACTTTTAAAAATCCTGTGTGTTTGGATATTTAAAACACTTCTAAAACACTCAGGCTTAATGAAGAAATCAAAATAAGAAGGAAAGAAGGCAGACCTTAGAACTAAGCAAAAAGTGAAATAGCCCACACCAAAACTGTGGATTGCAGGGGAAACAATACTTTGAGGGGAAACCTATAGGATTCTCTCTCTCCATATACATGGAGAGAGAATACACACACACACACACACACACACACACACACATGTACTAGGGATTGAAACCAGAGACATTCTACCCCCGAGCAACACCTCCAGCCCTATTTTCTTTTCTTTCTTTTTTTTTTGAAACAGCGTCTCACTAAGTTGCAGAGGGCCTCACTAAATTGCTGAGGCTGGCCTCGAATCTGCGATCCTCCCGTCTCAGCCTCCCAAGTGCTGGCATTACAGACGTGAGCCACCATGCCCGGCTTCTACTTTTATATTTAAAAGAAGAAAGTGCGTCCAGGTGTGGTGGCACACTTCTGTAAACCCAGTACTTGCGAGGTTGAGACAGGAGGATCGCAGGTTCGAGGCCAGCCTCAGCAACTTAGCAAGACCCTGTTTCAAAACAAAAACAGAAAAAGCACGGGGGATGTAGCTCAGTGATAGAACAGGGGCTCAATCCCCAATACTAAAAAAAAAGAAGAAAGTCTGATAATCATCTAAGTTAAGAAGTTAGAAAAAGACAAATACAGTAGGATTAAATAAAATAGGAGGGAAAAGATAAAAAGAAATAAAGAAGATATTAATAAAACAGAAAACAAAGCTATGAAGAGAGAATGAATGAGTTCCAGGTTACTTCTCTACCACCCCTAATCAATTAGCTCAAACTCTGGTGAGACAAACTAAAAAACATAAAGACAAGGAAAGAAGAGAGAGTGTGTGTTGGGGGGAGAAATGAATAATACTGGGAATGGAATGGGGACAAACTTCAGAACCTGCAGAATGTTTATTTTAAAAAAGTTTATGGTCAATATCTATATCTATATTCATCTGTATGTACTCCAATAGTTCAATAAAGGTTAGCATAATTGAGTAATAATTTAAAATGTCCCCCCCAACATAAACAAATGAAGCCAGGCATGGTGGTGCACTCCTGTAATCCTAATACTTGGGAGGATGAGACAGGAGGATTGTAGATTCGAGGCCAGCCTCAGCAACTTCGTGAAGCCCTCCGCAACTTAGTGAAACCCTGTTTCAAAATGAAAAAAAATAATACAATGGGGCTGGGGGTATAGTTCGGAGGTAGAATGCTTTTGGGTTCAATCCCTAGTACCGCCCCAAACAAAGGCAACATAAAACAAAAAACCAAACCAAAACAAAAAGCAAAAATAACCAGGCCAGGAGATTTTTTTTTACAGATGAGCTCTACCAAATGTTAAAGAATCAGATCCACTGACTCTAACACACACTCTTTCCGAGGAGAGAGAAGGGGAGCGATCCACAGCTCTGCCTGGACTCTCCCACCGAGGGCACGGCCGGCTGTTGTGGAGCCTGAGGTCTATTCCTTCTGGGAGCCCTCTCACGAAACAGAATGCAAATTTATACAAAAACTCAAAATTGGCATCAAAGTCAATGTTTATTCATTTGTTTTTGTGGTGCTGGGGATGGAACCCAGGGCCTCCTGCTTGCTGGGCAAAGGGTCTACCACTAAGCTACAACCTCAGCCCAAAATATTAATTTAGAATAAGAAAAAATATGTTACCAATCTCAGACAGCTGGTAAATACCACAAACAACAAAATCTAGAAAAAAATCTTTTTATTAATCAGCTGCTTGAATCCTCTCTGATAGTTTTTCCTGACATTTCATTTATTTATTTACTTTTTTTTGAAACAGGGTCTTGTTAAGCAGCTGAGGGTCTCGCTAAATTGCTGAGGCTGACCTCGAACTTGTGATCCTTCTGTTTCAGCCTCCCAAGTACTAGAATTACAGGCGTGTGCTACTGCACCCGGCTCCTGACATTTTTTGAGTCTACATAGTCTTTGTTTACCTCTCCATATGCCCAAAACTTTCTCTTTTAATTTCCTACGACCAGAAGAGAAAGGCCATTCAGTCTGTCTTCTTCCTTTGTTGGTTGCAAATATCTTTTGTTATTGATAAGTTGGAAAATATTTTTCAGCTCCACAACTCATTGTTATAATGCCATTTTTTTTCAGTACTGGGGATTCAACCCAGGAGCATTCTACCTCTGAGCAACACCCCCAGCCCTTCTTATTTTTTTTGTTTCGAAACAGGGTCTGCTGAGAGTCTCACTACTTGCTGAGGCTGTCCTCAAACCTGCGAACCTCCTGTTTCAGCCTCCCAAGTACTGGGATTACAGGCATGCACCACCATGCTCGGCTTATGTTTTATTTTGAAACAGGGTCTCACTAAGTTGCTGAAGGTCTTGCTAAGTTGCCGGGGCTGGCCTTGAACTTGTGATTCTCCTGTCTCCGCCTCCCAAGTACTGGGATTACAGATATGCGGCACCATGGCTGGCTAATGCCAAGAATTTTTAGGATCGTTATCAAATTTTAGAGCTTCTTTCACCTCTGAGCTGGGAGATTTGCCCCAGCTTTCCATCTTGGCTCTCCTCCACCGCCCACGGATCTGGGGCCTGGAGCCCGGGACCCCTTCACAGGTCACGACAGAGCAGAGGCAGCCTGGTCTCAACTGGAGAGAACGCGGCAACACTGGGCAGAGCAGACAAACACATCCCACTCTCAGAATCCTAACCGGACCCCTCTTTACACTGGACCCTGAAACCTGCAATCAGAGCTCTAGGGAAGGAAGTCAGAGCGGAGAGAAGCACGGAGCAAGGAGGCGAGGAAAGCCACGCCCGACCTTTGCTGTGTCCGTCCGCACCCCCGGGCCAGGTTTCATGGAGTCAAGAGCGAACGAAGTCATGCGGAGTGCTTTGGTGAGCATTCTCACACCATCATCTAAAGACCTGAGCACATAACCCAGGAAAAAAGAGGTATTTGCTTACGGTTTCGGGCTCAGTCCTTGTGAGGCCAGGGACCGCGGATCTCAGGGCATGGAGGAGGGGGAGCACATGGGCTGTGCTCCTCACATCATGGAGGCTGGAAGCAAGAGAGAGAGAGAGCAGGGGGAGGAGTGGCCATATATAATCTGCCAAGGCCACATCCCCAGGGATCCACCTCAAGCCACACCGTACCGGCTTACCGGGTACCACCCAGGGAAATCCGGTACAATGGATTTCTCCACTGCTGGGATTACAACCAACCCCCGTGACTCAATTACATCAGCTCCAAATATTAATAAGTGAGCTCTTTAGGGGACATTTTATATCTAACTATAACAACCCCCATGAATACATTGGGAGGGTCCCCGTGCCTTGGCCGCCCTGGGCTTTGGAAAGGACCCATGTAAGAGGGACGCCCTGAAGAGTTTGCGGACAGGGAGAGGAGGGACTCTTCAAGCCAGTATAGGAGAAGATTCTCATTTATGGATGTGGTTGCAAAAGTCCTAGATTAAATATTAGCAAATGCAGCTGGGCGTGGTGGCGCACGCTTGTCATCCCAGTACTTGGGAGGCTGAGACCTGAGGATCCGGGTTCGCGGCCAGCCTCAGCTACTTAGTGAGGCCCTCTGCAACTTAGTGAGACCCAGTTTCAAAATAAAGAATAAAAAATTAGGGCTGGGGTGTAGCTTGGAGGTAGAATGCCCCTGGGTTCAATTCCAGTACCGCAAAAAAAAAAAAATTAGCAAATGCAATACAATCGTATATAAGAAAAGAGGACATCGCCCTATGTCTGTGTTGGGTGGAGCCTGATAATGCAAGAGAGGTCAACGTTAGAAAAATCTAGAAATGTCGTTCACCACATCCACAGATTAGAAGACCCATTTGCAGATGCAGAAAAAGCGCCTGGTAAAATTCCACACCCATTCACAATCAGAGGCCCTTATCAAAAGAGAAAGAGTTTGCTCTGTCCTCGTGCTGATTAAGGGCATTATCAAAAAACCCCTACACTCAATGATATTTTTTAATGGCGAAATACCGAGCTCGGAGATCAGGGCTGAGACAAGGGCGCTCTCATCACAATGAATGCCAATTACTTCCAACGTTTTACTGACGGTCCTGGCAGAAAAACAGGAAGAAGAAATGAGGCATATGGGGTGGGGAAGAGGCAGAATTATCGCTATTCGCAGATGATATGATCGTCTGTGTAAAAACTCATTATTTACCGACAAATTATTAGAAACAATAAGTGTTTAGCAAGATGGCTGCATAAAAGAAATCAATGTACAAAAATCAATTATAGTCCATAACAGCCACAGATAGTTAGAGGAAAAAATACCATGCACGGCCGTGGTAAAAAGAACAAGATACTTAGGAATGCATTTCATGAAAACATGCAAGATGTACTTGGAGGAGATTATAAAAATTATCTGAAGGCATTAAAGGCGATATAAAAATATATCCCTGAAGTGAGATAGATTTATGGGTAGGACATATTGAGAGGTGTCTGGACTCTACAAACTGATCTATAGATATAGTGGGTTCCAGGTAAAATCCTAATAGGTTATCTTACTATTTTTTTTTTTTGGTAGTACTAGGAATTGAACTCAGGCATTCTACCTCCCAGTTATACCCCCAACCCTTTTTTTTTTTAAATTTGGAAACAGGGTCTCACTAGGTTGCTGAGAGTCTCTCTAGGTTGCTGAGAGTCTCTCTAGGTTGCTAAGATTCTCGCTAAGTTGCTGAGGCTATCCTTGAACCTGTGATGCTCCTGTCTCAGCCTTCCAAGTACTGGGATTACAGATGTGCGTCACCATATCCAGCTTTTCCTTTTTTTTTTTCTTTAGGATCTTGACAAGATGTATATAGAACATATGAAAGAGCAAAGGTGAGAAGAATTGAAGAAATTAAGATTTTCCTTTAAAAAAGGGCATGTTGTATCAGAGAGCAAGATCTATTGGACACTGGAGCAATTATAACCTTGTACATTCTACAGAAGATAAGAAAATTGACCCAAAGAACAGAATGCAGAGCTCAGATCCTGACTCTGGAAGTTTCTAGAAGCTTCTGGAAGCTGCTGAGGAGTGGAAAGAGAAGATGGAGGTGGGTCAGTAAGCAGGGTCAGGACAAGAGGTTGTCCACATGGAAAAGAAAAGTCGGATTCTTTCCTCACACCACACCCCCAAATCAATTTTCAATGGATAAAAGACTTAATGTAAAAGGTAAAATGCTAATTAATGCTTTTAGAACTAAATGCAGGGTATTTTTATGACCTCAGGATAGCAAAGGATTTCTTACACAAAACGCTGAAAGTATGAAACGCACTGAAAGATGAGCTGATAGATATGACCGTTTCAAAAGGAAAAACCCAGGACTCGGGAGGCTGACATAAGAGGATCGCAGGTTCAAGGCCAGCCTCAGCAACTTAGTGAGATCCTGTTCCAGAATAAAAAATAAGATAGGGCTGGGGATGTAGCTTGGAGGTAGAGAGTCCCTGGGTTCAATCCCCAGTACACACACGCACACACACACACACACACACACACAAATTAGGAATATATATACTTTTATATATATATGTGTGTGTATAATTAGGAACCTATATATATGTATATAAATAATTAGGAACTTCTGTTACTCATGAGACACCATAAAGAAGATAAAAAAAAAATAAAAGCTACAAATTAGAAGAAGATATTTGTCACACACACAAGCAACCAAGGATTAACAGTCGTCAGGACGTGCTGAAGCCCCTCCAAATCTTAAGCAATCCATACGACGGGAAGCCAGGCGCAAGACAGGAGCCAGAACTCCACGGATAAAACCAGAGGGTAGGTAGACAATGATTCAGAGACACCTTCATGCTCATGAACATCAGACCATGCAAAGTAAAACCTGACAAATGAACATTTTGTGGTCACGGGAGAAGCAAAATTTAGGACTTCCAAACGTAGCTAGAAGGGTGGGTGGTGACCCGTGGGAACCCAGCCGGGGGGAGTGTAGTGGGGGACAGCAGCTTGGTAGAATGACCTTCGTACATTAACTCGCTAGAGGTTTCCAGCGTGAGGCCAGTGGTTTGCACACATTTCCCCGTGACTCGTGGTCAGAAGTACCTCCTCAGTGGTCTCCTGGGGCGCGGGCATGTGCACGCACACGATCACGCGCACACACACACACGCACAGGCATGCACTTGTGGTGGGAACAGAAGTCTCTGGAAGCAATATCGGCTCTCGCTGGGAGCCGCCCACTCGTCAAGCATTCTCTTCATTTATGATGAAATGCCACTCGGGCCCCGCTAATGGGCTTTCGTGAGTCACCCAGGGCTCATGACTCAGCTGTGGTAACTCGCACACGGGTACCAGGCAACCGGTACGAGAAGGTTCCTAAGAGCCTTGCTTAGAGCACCGAGAAGCTGGAGACAAAAGCAACGCCCGGAGACAACAGGACAAAACCCCAGAAGCACCCGGCGGCAACTTCACACCTCGGAATATTATCCAGCAGGGAAAAGTGGCCAAGTCGCGGCCACACCCAATCGCTGCTCACTTCTTAGACAGAATATCGGGTGACAAAAGCAGGAACCGGAGGCACAGTGTGTTCTGACTTTTATAAAGCTCTAGAACAGACACGACTGGAAAAATACAGTGTTTAGGGAGCACCTGTACCCGAAAACCAAGTGAGGGAAGGAGACCGTAGAGTCTAGAAAGGAAGTCCCTGTGGATGGACAGAGACGCAGGCGGCGTTGCTCTGGGGTGAGGTGGGCTCGCGGGGTCTTTTTATGTTGTATTTCAAAGTGTACCTCTTTTTTTGTTGCGTGGTCCTGGGAATTGAACCCAGGGGCATTCTACCTCCGAGCTACACCCCCCAGCCCTATTTTTTATTCTTTATTTTGAAACAGGGTCTCACTATGTTGCAGAGGGCCTCACTAAGTAGCTGAGGCTGGCCGCGAACCTGTGATCCTCCTGTCTTAGCCTCCCAAGTACTGGGATTACAAGTATGCGCCACCACACCCAGCCAAAGTGTACATCTTTTGTGGTTATTAAGAATTATGTAATAAAAAGGTGCATTTGATCAAGCTAGTTTCCTGTTTAAGACTCCTCCCCTTCCAAAGTCCTCCCAACTCTGGTCCTCGCCTTGACTCCTTGCTGGCCACGTTCTCCTCTCACTCTGCACACCTCTGAACGGCTGAGTTTTGATCGTGCTGAGCTCAGAACTCAGCTTAAGGCTTTTGAATTCCAGGGTCCCTCAGCCAGAAATGGTCTTTTTGGACCTAATGGCCCACCCTTGGGTTCAAGTGTCACTTTGTTGTGAGGACTTCCTCATGACCTTGTCTCCGTGTAGGTCTTCCAGTGTCCCTCCCCTGCTTCCATGGAGAACAGTGCGGGTTCTGGTCCCTGCCTGGACACTGACCACCGCCAGCCTCAGCTACTTAGTGAGGCCTCCACAACTTAGTGAGACTGTTTCAAAATAAAGAGCAAAAACTAGGGCTGGGGGTGGAGCTCCGAGGTAGAATGCCCCTGGGTTCCATCCCCAGTACCAAAAATGCGGGTGGGCCATCCTTGGGACAGATGTGCTGCCTTGGCTGGGGGTCCACACAGAACTCCAATGTTCCCAGCCGTGGACAGGGCCATCGGCCCAGCAGGTGTCCGGCCTCCCTGCACTCTGCCAGCCTCCGAGGGACCCAGGTCCCCAGCTCAGAGGTCTCTGTGGCTTCTGAGACTCCAGCTCTGACCCCACGTCTCCGAGCTTCTGGCTGGCACTCTCCTGGGCTTGGGCTGACGTTCTCGAATCTGTCCTCCCTGGCGCCAGGCGTGAGACCCGACGTCAGCGGCAGACTGCTCAGCGTGGGCCTGCACGCCGGGCGGAAGCATGCTGGCTTTTATGATTATTTTTATGAGCAGGAGAGGCAGGGGGCATTTTTGATCCAGTCCCACTTTCCAGGGTTAATGAGTGCAGGTTGGTTTTCTGAATCCTGAAGGGGAATTTTAGCGGATGCAAGCACAGTTTTAATTAGCAGGAACCTGTGTCGAGCCCAGATCAGGTGTGGGAGAGACGCAGAGGCATTGTGAGTGTGGCTCTGGGGGGTTCGGGTCCAGCCCAGGAGCTGCCCCCGGGGTGCAGGTCACTGTGCGGGGGTGCCGTGGGGACACAGGCCGCGCTTCCCATACACTGGAGCGGCCCCTGTCACAGGCAGGTGCCGTGCTGTGTGCAGGGATGCAGTGGCCTGAGTCGGAGAGGACTCCAGGAGGCAAGGGAACGTGGTGGAGGTGGAGGGGAGCTAGTGGTTGGGGTCGCTTGGGGGCGAGGGTGCAGGCTGAGGGGTGGACGCGGGGGGCCGGGCCGTGGGTCTGGCCAGGGCTGTCCTGGGGAGCAATTCCTCTTGAGTTCTCTAGGGGGGCCCCAGCTCCCTGCTCCAGAGTCACCAGCAGGTGTGTAGGGGCCACTTGGAGGGTCCCAGGAAATGATGTCACACCCAGTGCCCACAGAGGGGCCACTCAAATGTCAAAAATGTTTCTCTTTCCATTCTGGAGCTGGAAGTTTGAAATCAAGGTGCGGGCAGCGTTGGTTTCTTCTGAGAGCTGGGAGTTCTGGGCCTTTCTTGGGGCTTGTAGAGAGCTCTCTTCCGTCTTTTTTTCCCCTTTCTTTTGTGGTACTGGGGATCGAACCCAGGGACATTCTACTTCTGAGCCTCTGAGCGCCAAGCCTTATATTATTTTAAATTTGGAAACGGTCTCACTAAGTTGCAGAGGGCCTTGCTAAGTTGCTGAGGCTAGCCTCGAACCTGTGATCCTCCTGTTTCAGCCTCCCAAGTACTGGAATTACAGGCCTGCGCCACCACACCTGGCTTTCCTGTGTCTTTCCTTCTCTTTGCAAGCCTGTGTCAAATGTCCCCCTTTTTTTTTTCTGAGAACACCAATTACCAATCACCCCTACAGTCTCATTTCAGTCTGATCACCTCTGTAAAGACCTATCTCCTCATCCTGAGGTCCTGGGGCTTAGGACTTCCACACATGAATTTTGGGGGAACAACACTTAGGCAAGATCATCCCGTGAGCAGGAGGCAGGACCCTGTGAGTACCAGGGCACGTGCTTTGTACCACCTTTAGTCAATGATGGGGTGCACGTATGACAGCCCCTTACGATGATGTCATCTGGTGAAGTCACAGCTTCTTGGCGTGTGTTAAGTACACTCTGTGATGTTTGCACAACAAAGAAATCACCTGCAAACGGTGTCCCCATTGTTGAACAACAATACTCTTGTTAAAAAATAATCCAATGCGGAGACACAGGACTCCCTTCCGTCTCCCCAGTCCCTCCTCCTCCCTCCTCAACAGCAACCATTGTTTTTGCCCGAGCATCTTCCAGACCTTTTTCTATGAAGGAATAACCATAAATATAGGTGTGTGAGTGGGGGGAGCAGAGGGAAAGTGTCAGGCTGTTTTTAAAATAAAATTTAAATCTCTGTTACGGTAAAAAAAATCTGTCTAATGAAAACGATGCTTCAGAATAGACTGAGGCGTTCTTTGTTTTAAAGACCATGTTCCGTGTCTCATTTGCAATGGAAAAGTCCCTTGTTTAAAAAAAAAAATACATTATTAAGAGGCCTCACAATACAAACCACATTTTCCAATTCAATAGCGTACAAGGTCAGCCAAGCAGAGACAATGTAAACAAGCTTCAGACCCGGCTGGCGGGATGATGAGACCCGTTCGGGGCGGCGCGGCATTACAATCAGAGCAGAGGCCCGGCTGGTTGAGGCGTTGCTGCAACGTGAGCCTCCGAAATCAGCCCCTCTGTAATTGGGGACCTATTGAAGGGTGCTTAACCGCAGCGTCAGACCTCGCATTTCCTGATTAACAAGGGTATAATTTCTTGAAGAAGGAAAGAAAGGATTTTGTTAATATCCTTGGTTTTCCTGACTTGGCCCTCGTGCATAAAGAAATGACACCTGCCACTGGTCTAGGTGGGGGCGGATGGGGACTCGCGTGGCCCAGCGGCCAAAGGAGAGGGTGGAGAGGCTCCATCTGAACTGACCACCCGGGTCCTGTGTTAGGGTTAGATATGCAATGGCTCCTTGAAGAGCTCATGAACTGGTGTTTGGAGTTGATATAATTAAGTCATGAGGGTTGTAATCCCAGCACTAGATTAATTCATTGTAATGGATTTACCTGTGTGGTACCCGGTAGATAGGTAGGGTGTGGCTGGAGTAGGTGGTTCCTGGGGGCGTGGCCTTGGGGATTATATATGGCTCCTCCTCCTCTTGCTCTCTCTCTTGCTTCCGGCCTCCATGATGTGAGGAGCACAGCCCATGCGCTCTCCCTCTCTCCACCTCCCGCCGCCATGCCCTGAGATCCGCGGTCCCCCGCCTCACATGGACTGAACCCTAAACCATAAGAAAATAAATCTTCTTTCCTTTAAGTTATGTGGTCGGTCTTTTAGATTGTAGCTGTAAGAATGCGGGTCAGAACATTCTGTTTGGACCCTGACACCAGCTGAATCCACGCCCGGTCTGGCAACCTCGGTCTCTACGTGCACGTCAGCCTCCGACTGTAGGGCCCCAGCAAGAGCTGCGTCTAGAAGGCAGCAGCCTCCCGGGTCTCAGAGCTCCTCAGAGGGACAAGCCACTACCTCTCCAGCCACTCTTCTTAGCCCGCTGAGGAGGAGGGCACCTCTTTCCCATGGCTGCTCCCTTTCTTGGAGTCTCAGCTCCATCGTTGTCTATCTGGGTGACCTGCTGCCACCTTGGACTCCAAGTGCCCAGCTTCTCGCTGCATTCAGTTCATTGGAACACAACTTCGCTGCTAGGACGGAAGACCCGCAACAGTGGTGAGTTTCTCCTTGAATTTCTTCTGCAGGAGAGATAGGGAGGGTGTGGCCACCCTGCCCAGCCTCCTTCTGTCCCAGGCTCCTTCTGTCTTGTGTCTCAGCCCCTGCTCTGGGCACAGCCTTCATCTGCACAGTCCAGCTGAGCAGAGTGCGTCTGCTCATCTCTGAGGGAAGGGAAGGGAAGTGGGGGCGGGGTGACCTTCCAGGTGGCCAAGCCACTGGCTGCCTGGTTGCAAGGGAGGCTGGGAAATGCTCAATAGCCACAGGCCCAGCTAAAGACAGACTTCTAGAACAATGGTGGAGGAGGGGAGCGGATACTGGATGAAGGCCTCAGTGTCCCCCGCGCCTCCCTGACTGAGCCTGCCCACGACAGCACCTGTCTCAGGAGGAGATTTTCCCTGTGGTACCCTGACCCTCGGTTCCCCATCTCTTCTCCTGCCACCTCCACACAGCCATGACCTCTGTGTGACATGGTTTCCTAAGGGTCAGTCACTTGACCCTCCTGCCTTATCCCCAAGGGCTGCTGCAGAAAAGTCCCCAGGTATGATTGGACACCAGAGCAGCCCTGAACAAAACCAGTTCCTCCGTCTAGGGTAACGTTTCCTTCCCCAGACGCCCCCCACATACACCAGGCCAGTCCCCCCTCCACGCCCTTCACCAAGACAGCGGCCCCATGCTCAGAGGTGAGACCCTGGCGCTGGGGGAGGCCCTGGGCAGGAGGTCCCTCCCTGTCCCCCTCTGGTCCCCAGCCCCTCTCTGTCTCCTCTAGCTGAATGCCCCCTCTCCTCTGATCTTGCTCATAAATGTCCAGACCTGTTCAACTTTCTCTCCGGTCCCTCCACCTCAGTTTGTTCATTTATTCTTTCAACAAACATTTTGTGTGTGTGCCTACTAGGGGCCAGGTACCAAGATTTAAAAAAAAAACAGATTTAATATTTTGCTGGGTGTGGCAGTGCATGCCTGTAATCCCAATCCTTGGGAGGCTGAGACAGGAGGATTGCAGGTTGGAGGCTAGCCTCAGTCACTTAGCAAGACCCTCAGCAACTTAGCGAGACTCTGTTTCAAAATAAACAATAAAGGGCTGCGGGTGTAGCTCAGACGTAGAAGGCCCTTGGGTTCAATCCCCAGTACCCAAACAAAACAAACAAACAAAGAAGTTTGTCTTTGTACTTAAATGAAATGGAAAAAGAAAAGTATTTTTTTTTTTTGCAGTACTGGGGATTGAACCCAGGGGCATTCTCTCTCCAAATTACACCCCCAGACCTATTTTGTATTCTTTATTTGAAACAGGGTCTCACTAAGTTGCGGAGGGCCTCACTAAGTAGCTGAGGCTGGCTGCAAACCCGGATCCTCCTGTCTCAGCCTCCCAAGTACTGGGATTACAAGCGTGCGCCACCACACCTGGTTAGAAAAGGATTTTTGAAGCAAATTATCTATGTAAACAGGGAATCTGTTTCACCCCATATTAATGAAGTCCAGTAGCTCTGGTCTCACTTTGAGCCCTGCTCCAGTAATGAATATGCAGATTTCCAGCGACCCTACATCCAGAGCGAGGCCCTTATTGCATTCTGGAGTCTCCGGGTCCTAACCCCTCTTCCCTGGGTCCCTGTCAGCAGCAATAACGTATGTCCGCATGGGAACAGAGCTGATTTTACCTGTTGTCTGACACTCTGACTGTTCTGGAAGCCGGGCTGCCCCTAATCACTGGCAGAGGCAGAAATGCTCACATCTTTGAACTTTCCCAGGCCAGCATTCAGTCCCGAGAGCGGGGGTGGCGTTTACTCTCAAAAGTCACTCCACCGCCGCGAAGGTCATTACCTTCCCTGAAGTTTCGATGGCTACCTTCAATGGACTCCCGCCAGCGGCCGACACCGCGCAAACGGCCTGTAAGACTGGCAGGGACGGCGAACCCAAACGTAGCTCGTGGTGGAGGCCCAGCACGCGCAATCGCTGGCAAGGTGGTTTTAATTTCAGTAACTGTGGGTTGCTGTTGAGGAAATTGTAGCCCATCAGAACTTGGTTAACGCTGATGGGCCGAACAGTAGGCTTCAGTTCCAAACTATCTAGAAACCACACCCAACCGCCACAGACGCATGTTAGGACCAACTCTAATTGCACATTGCAAAGGACAAGTAATTTTGCTTCACTGGTCACTGGCAATTGCAAGCTAAATACACCCCTGTCCTGCTCTCTGGATCCGCACATACTTTTGGGAGAGAGCAGGATTGCGTGTGAGCTATTGCTCCCCGCCCCTCACCCCCCTTTCTGTATAATTTAATATCGAGGCTCAGGGAGGGGAGCTCAGCTTTATTTTAATGCACACTGAGCTCTGGGGGTAGCTAATGACGAGGGCTTATGCATGTACACTGTTTAGCTACCGACTCAGGAAGCGTGGCACCCAAATGGACATCGCGGGCATATTGATTAGATGCATTGGTTGCAAGCAACAGAAGCCGTATGTGACTCCTGCAGGCTAGACGGGATTCCTGGGAAGGGCATGGGTGCTCAGTGGACCTTTGGAATCCAGTTGGAGGGAACGACTCTGCTGTTTTTTCCAGGACACCCTGGAGGCACAAATGCATTTAGTTTCTGGTCACTGTTCTTAAGATTTAAGGGCCGAGAGCAAGCATCCTACTGGCCCAGCTGGAGCCTGCAGCCCAGGTGGAGGTGAGGCACCTTGATGGACAGGCGTTCTGGGAGTGGCATCAGTGAGGGGGATTTTTCTGTAGCTAAATGAAGGACACTGGGGGCGGGAGGCACAACCATCACTCATCCACTGCGGTTTTGGTTCAAGAAGAACGGGGCTTAAGAGGGGTAGGAGCGTGAGCAGGGATTCCTAGGGGCAAAGTTCCACTGCCTGTTCTCTGTAGCAGGCAATGGCTGTCCTGAGTTGACTCTAAAGAGACCATTAGCACCTCAGGGCCACCAGGGAGCAGTGAACGCCAGCCAGAGCGACCGACCAGGCTGCAGTCTTCCTCGGCTTCTGACTCTTTGAAGCAACCTAGCCCAGTAATATCCATTTTCTCAGGTCTCAGACATTGATAATAGCAATACCCAATTCACAAGACAGTTGTGAAGAAATAATGCAACGCTCCTACAGTGCTTAATAAGAGCAGGTACCCAGCGGATGTCAGATATTGCTGGTATTGATCCATCCACAGCTATAATCTGGTCTCAGCCACCCTGCTAGGACTCCATTTCCTTCTTCTGAAGCCCTGTCCACTAGGCTGGGGACAGGGTATGTTTGGTGATCTGCTCTCATCACAGCAGGGAGGACACAGGACCCTGTCTAAACATGGAGGTTTGAGTTTCTCCAAACCAACCCTCAGGAACACAGCCTGCCTAAAAGCATTCCTCCTGCCCAGGACCTCCAGTAGTGCGGCGATCCCGCTTCTAACACCAGGAGCCACCCCTGCAGCCAGGCCACCTTTCACATCGCTCACCCAGCCCCCATCGTATCGCCAACCAACCTCTCCAGCTGCGTCCTAGCAAAGGCAAGATTGAAACCCTGGAAGCAGACCCAGTCAGCTTCCTTGGAAACCTCCAGCCCCACATGAAATGTAGGAGAGAAACATTAAGACAAAGAGAGATCATCCATAATCCCACCTCCCGGAGATAACCACTCATGTTATACATTTTCTTCTAGATATTTTAAAAAATAAGGATGGTCCCCACCAAATGGAAACGTAATTGGTATCAAATATACTACATTGTGTTTGTTCTTGATCTGATAGTATATCATAAATATATTCCCATAGCTGGGCATGATGGCGCATGCTTGTAATCCCAGTACTTGGGAGGCTGAGATAGGAGGATTGCAGGTTCAAGGACAGCCTCAGCAAGTAGTGAGACTCTCATCAACCTAGAGAGACCCTGTTTCAAAATAAAAATAAAAATAAAATAGGGCTGGGGGTGTAGCTCGGAGGTAGAATGCCCCTGGGTTCAATTCCCAGTAGCAAAAAATACATACATATATATATATATATATATATTCCCATGTCATTCAATATTTTTGATACATATGTGTGTATATTTGTAAATTATATATGTATAATATATACATATGTATTATATATGTAAACTTATATATGTATAAT
>PVJS01014166.1:0-40820 GCA_004027185.1 Glis glis
TGGTGGCGCACGCTTGTAATCCCAGTACTTTGGGAGGCGGAGCCGGAGGATCCGGGTTCCCGGCCAGCCTCAGCTCTCGCTCTCTCTCGCTCTCTCTCTCTCTCTCTCTCTCTCTCTCTCTCTCTCCCCCCTTAGTGAGGCCCTCCGCAACTTCGTGAGACCCGGTTTCAAATAAAGTATAAAAAATAGGGCCGGGGGTGTAGCTCGGAGGTAGAACGCCCCTAGGTTCAATCCCCAGTAACGCAAAAAAAAAAAAAAAAGCGTGCTCGACTGCAGCCAGCATTTTTATTTGTTGGGTGGTGGTGGTACTGGGGATGGAACCTGGGGCCTTGCACATGCTAGGCAAATGCTCTACCACTTAAGTTACATCTGCTTTCTTTCTCTTTTTTTGGTGCTGGGGACTGAACCCAAGGCCATATTACCTGAGCTACACTCCCATCCCTATTTTATGTTTTATTTGGAAACAGGGTCTCATAAGTAGCTGAGGCTGGCTTCGAACCTGTGATTCTCCTGCCTGAGCCTCACGAGTACTGGGATTATACATGTTTACTACCACATCTGGTCCACCCAGCCCTTTTGAAACTGGGTATTGCTAAATTGAGGAGGATAGTTGGGCGTGGTGGCACATGCCCATAATTGTAGTACTTGGGAGACTAAGATGGGAGGATTGAAGGTTCGAGGACAGGATAGTGATGGGTTATAGATTGGAGTTCAATCACCAGTAACAAAAATTACACAATACAATAAGTTTTATTTCTTTTTTCTTTTTTTGGTGATAGTGATTGAACACAGGGACGTTCTAATTCTGAGCTATATTGCCAGTCCTCTTTTATTTTTTATTTTGAACAGGGTCTCACTAAGTTGTGGAGGGCCTCACTAACTTACTGAGTTTGGCTGTGAACCTGTTGCTATCTTCTTGCAGCAGCCTCCCACGTACTGGTATTGTATTACAGGTGTGAGCCACTACACCCAGTTAAAATAAAAGAGTTTCCAATATTCATTGAGAAGTTATTGGACTCTTTTTTTTAAGCTCACTATTCTAAAATATTTTAGATAAATCAAAGGATTTGCATTCAACCCTCAAAAATCACAGTACACAACAGGACAAGCATTCAAGAAACCACTTTACTGTTACCTTTGATAACACAGGCAAATATAGCTGTCTCCTGGGAGGAACATCAAAATGTTGACTTCCAGATAGTAATGGAGAAGCAGATGTAGAAAACGGGCTCTCTCTATACAGTTCAGATGCCAAATGATTCCAGTACTCAAGACAAATCTTAAAGATTTCCGTTTCTTCCACTTCAGATACCAACAACATATAATGAAGGGCCTATACAAAAGATCAACACATTAAAATAGTAAATTGTTAAATGTTACTAACCTATCTCTAAATTGCCTTTCACTAGCCACTTTAATCAGAAATAAAAACTCATGTCCATTTTAGTGCAACTCTGATATTTCATTAATCATCAAACAGAATAACCTCTCTGGGAACAAAATGATGCTGCTTGTAACATGTCCTAGAATGTTGTAACAATCTCTTATATAGTTGTTAATACACGTGTTTTAATTCTCTTAAAAAGGACTTTATTATCCATAACCAAAAGGTAGAAATAACCCAAATGTCCATCACAAATGGATGGATGACAGAGAACTCAGTATATTCCTACAATGGATTAATACTCAACGATAATAATGAAGGTACAGGTTGCAACACAGAGAAATTTTTTTTTTTTGGCGGTACCGGGGATTGAACTCAGGGGCATTCTAACTCCGGGCTACACCCACAGCCCTATTTTTTATTCTTTATTTTGAAACAGGGTCTCACTAAGTTGCAGAGGGTCTCACTAACTAGTTGAGGCTGGCCGCTAACCCGGATCCTCTGGTCGCAGCCTCCCAAGTACTGGGATTACAAGCGTGCGCCACCATGCCCAGCTAGAAATCTTAGACATATTAAGCAACCACAAAAAGAAGGCACAGAAAAAGGTCATGTTGATATGTTTCGATTTATATGAAATAACCAGAACAGGTAAATACAGAGACAGAGAGCAACACTCCCTTGCTACGGCCTAAGGGAAAAAAAATGAGAATAGGGTAATGACTGTTTCATGGGTATATGGTCTTCCCTTTGAAGGTGATGAAAAAATTTTAGAGCTGGATATTGGTAGTTGTACAACATTCTAAATAAACTAAAATGCCACTGAAGTGTTCACTTTCAAGGGGATAAATTTATGTTACCTGGGCTACATCCAAAAGACATAAAAAGGTCTTAATTTTTTATCTTAGAAATAACATGGAGAGCCAGGAGTGGTGGCCCACACTTGTAATCGCAGTACTTGAGAGGCTGAGACAGGAGGATCACAGGTTCACGGCCAGCCTCAGCTACTTAGTGAGGCCCTGTTCAAAATAAAAGAATAAAATAGAGCTGGGGGTGCAGCTCAGAGGTAGAATGCCCCTGATTCAATCCCCAGCACCACAAAAATAAATAAGTAAAATAATATGCCATGTTGACGTCCATATAGGTGTCTGAAAGAGAGAGAGAACTATGAGACAGAGATGAGAGACAGAGAAAGAGAGAGGAAAAAAAAAAGAAAAGAAAAGAAAAGAAAAGAAAGAAAAGAAAAAAAGAAAAGAAAAGAAAAAGAAAAAGAAAAAGAAAAGAGAATAGCCTTTAGGAGGCTCTCTGTGTGTCTCTGTGGTACCAGGGATTGAACCCAGGGGTGTTCTACCCCCAAGCTGCATGCTGAACTCCATTTTATTTTTTTATTCTGAAACAAGGTCTTTCTAGATTACCAGGCAAACCTGCAGTCAATCCTCCTGTCTCAGCTTCCTGAGTACTGGAATAACAGCATCTGTCACCACACCCAGCACAAACCTCATTTATATATTTTTTTAATACTGGGGATTGAACTCTGGGGCATTATACCTTGGAGCTATAACCCCAGCCATATTTTTTATTCTTCTATTTTGAAACAGGGTCTCACTAAGTCGTGGAAGGCCTGATTAAGTAGCTGAAGCTGGCAGTGTACCCGCAATCCTCCTGTATCAGCCTCCCAAGTACTGGGATTACGAGCGTGCGCCACCACACCCTGCTTGATCATAAGTTTTTAAACTTCAGCTGGGCGTGGTGGCGCACACTTATAATTTCAGTACCTGGGAGGCTGAGATAGGAGGATCCCAGTTTCGCCAACCAGCCTCAGCTACTTAGTGAGGCCCTCCACAACTTAGTGAGACTGTTTCAAAATGAAGAATAAATATAGGGCCAGGCGTGGTGGCACACACTTGTAATCCCAGTACTTTGGGAGGCGGAGACTGGAGGATCCGGGTTCGCGGCCAGCCTCCTCTCTCTCTCTCTCTCGCTCCTTAGTGAGGCCCTTCGCAACTTTGTGAGACCCGGTTTCAAAATAAAGTATAAAAAATAGGGCTGGAGTGTACCTCGGTGGTAGAATGCCCCTGGGTTCCATCCCCAGTACCGCAAAAGAATAAAATAAAATAAATAAATTTTTAAACCTAATCTTAAACAGAATATAAGATAACAGCTTGTTAACTGTATTTCAAAATTGCCGATATGTTCATAATATACGGGAAAACAGATAAAAGGAAACTGTAAAAACACATACATTTTAGAAGAAAGGTACACATTTTAAAAGTTGGTTTTAGTTATGTAGAGAGCTTCAGAGACCACCAAGGTTCCAAAAAGCATACCTCCATCAGTGTTTCCCTGAGATTTAACCGTTTTTCTATAAGTTGACCATGTTCCTTCAGAAAGGTGCAGAGAAATAAACTCAGATTTTGAATGAAGTTCTGTTCATCATCTTTTCCATTTGAGTATGCAAGTCGAATATTAGTATTTAAAGGAAGCATCTGCAAGTGGAAAAATGGACTATCAATCTATATTTTATAAAAGTGAACAATCAAAGACATTATTTTAAGTTCTAAGACCGCAACATCCATTTGCTGATATTAAACCATACAGAACTCCTAGGCTTATTATGTCTCTTTGTGATTTATGATTTTTCCTAATAAAAACAAAACAAAACAAAAACCTGCATGTGGACAGGTAGTTGCTTTTATTATATCCTTATCAATTTTCCCTATATCAGACTCTTCCTTCCTCAGTGATACTGAAAATAAGTCAATCCATTCAAATATAAATAGTAATGTAGTATTACTATAACTAATTTCCTAGACCACTTCTCAGATAATTAGAGATAGAGTTAGAAAGAATTCTTTTAGACACACTATCAGAACTAGATCTAATTACGGTTCTCAGGTTTCCCCCTTTCTTTTTTGGGGGTGGTGGTGGTGGTAGTACTGGGGATTGAACCCAGGGGCATTCTACCTCTGAGCTAAACCCTATTTTGGAAACAGGGTCTTGCTAAATTGATAACAGTCTCACTACTTGCTGAGGCTGTCCTCTAACCTACAATCCTTCTGTCTCTGCCTCCCAAGTACTGGGATTACAGGTGTATACCACCACGCCCGGCTTAGGTTTCCCCCTTTCCAATAACATCACTCTTCAAGACCAAGCTTCTTCTTCTTTTTTTTTTAAGTATTGGGGATTGAACCCAGGGGCATTCTACCTCAGAGCTATACCCCCAGCCCTATTTTTTCATTCTTTCTTTTTTTTGAGGTTCCGGGGATTGAACCCAGGGGCGTTCTACCTCTGAGCTACACCCCCGGCCCTATTTTTTATACTTTACTTTTGAAACTGGGTCTCATGAAGTTGCGGAGGGCCTCACTAACTAGCTGAGGCTGGCCGCGAACCCGGATCCTCCAGTCTCAGCCTCCCAAGTACTAGGATTACAAACGTGCGCCACCATGCCCAGCTATTCTTTATTTTGAAACAGGGTCTCACTAAGTTGCAGAGGGCCTCACTAAGTAGCCAAGGCTGGCCGCGAACCTGCCACCCTCCTGTCTCAGCCTCCCAAGTACTGGGATTACGCGAGGCGCAATACCAAGCTTCTAAATCCTACAGAAGAGTAAGATTACCATACCATCAGCCCTTTTTATTTACTGCTTTTTTTTTTGTGGTACCAGGGATTGAACCCAGGGGCATTCTACCTCCAGGCTATTCCCCGATCCCTATTTTTTATTCTCTATTTGGAAACAGGTTCTCACTAAGTTGCAGAGGGCCTCACTTAGTATCTGAGGCTGGCTGTGATCTTGGATCCTCTGGTCTCAGCCTCCCAAGTACTGAGATTACAAGTGTGTGCCACCACGCCCAGCTTTATTTACTGCTTTTGAAACAGGGTCTCACTAGGAGGCTAAGGCTGTCCTTGAACCTTCAATCCCCCTGTTTGAGCCTCCCAAGTACTGTGATTATAGGTATGCAATACCAAACCCAACTTACGTCAAAGAATTCTCATTAATTCATTCATTTATTTAATGTGGTACTGGGAATTGAACCCAGAGGCATTCTACCTGTGAGCTACACCTCCAGTCCTATTTTTTTTAAAGAAGGTTTCATCAAGTACTGGTATTACAAACAAGCGCCACCACGCCTTGCCCCACTCCCAGCCCTTTTTATTTTCAAACAGGGTTTTGCTAGTTTGCCAAGTCTAGCATGAAATCTGCAATCCTCCTATCTCAGTCTCCCAAGTAAGGCAATTACAGGAGTGCACCCCAGTTTCAACGAATTTTCAAAGTGTCCATACAAATTCCTAATGTACTATTGACTTTATATAAAAATAATGTATATAAGAATAGAGTATCGGCCGGGCATGGTGACGCATGCTTGTAATCCCAGTACTTTGGGAGGCGGAGACCAGAGGATCCAGGTTCGCGGCCAGCCTCAGCTTTCTCTCTCTCTTTCTCTCCTTAGTGAGGCCCTCCGCAACTTCGTGAGACCCGGTTTCAAAATAAAGTATAAAAAAATAGGGCCGGGGGTGTAGCGCGGAGGTAGAACGCCCCTGGGTTCATTTCCCGGTACCGCAAAAAAAAAAAAAAAAAAAAAAAAAGAATAGAGTATCAAAATCACATTGTGGTGATCTATAATACGCCATGCTGAAAAAAGAGCTCAACTTGAATATAACCTTTTTCAAGGCATTATAATTATTCAATTTTTCAAGACAGTGGTGCATTACCTGTTTTAGCTGCATCATTGTCAGTGTAAATAGTGTTACAAACTGCTCCTCATATTGGCTTACACTCACACCAGCAATCTCAGTGAGGCACTTTAGAGAGACATTTCTAAACATTGGAACATTCAGGAACTATTTTTAAAAAAGAGAGAAGTACAAAATTACATAAAAACGACTTTTACTTAAAATTCACAGTTAAATGGGGTGGGGGAATTAATCAGGAACACAAACATACAAAGCCAAACACATGTAAGTCGGTGAAGTGTTTTGTTTAGCACAAAATACTTTTTTGTTATGAGGAAATTCCATCTACCTGATATCAATAAATGCTTTAGCAGCCTAACATACATTTTTTTTTGGCGCAGTAGTGGGGAATGAGCATAGCGGCATTCTACCTCTGAGCTACAGCCCCTAGTCCTATTTTTTTTTTTGTGGTACTGGGGATTGAACCCAGGGGGTATTCTACCTCTGATCATACCCCACCAGCCCTATTTTTTTATTCTTTATTGTGAAACAGGGTCTCACTAAATTGCGGAGGGCCTCACTAAGTAGCTGAGGCTGGCCGCGAACCTGCGATCCTCCTGTCTCAGTCTCTCAAGTACGGTGATTAGAAGTGTGCGCCATGCCCAGCTTACATACTTTCTTTCGATGTGTCCTCAGACACCTAAAATAACAAAGTACCTTAGTAACTTTTCAAGGAGCCAGCACTTTCTGTTGTTGTGGTACTAGGAATTGAACCCAGAAGCAATTCCTGAGCTACACCCCCAGTCCAATTTTTTATTTTGAAACAGGGTCTCACTAAATTGCTGAGGGCCTTGCTAAATTGCTGAGGCACACCTCGAACCTGTAATCCTCATGTCTCAGCCTCTAAGGTACTAGGATTACAGGGGTGTGCCCACACACCAGGTTGGAACCTAGCAAGTTTTGATTTCTTAGAATTTTAGGTGATGGTCAATCTAAGTAGGATAAGTAAAGTTATGGAAAAACTTTTATATTCTATAGGTAAGAAGGTATAAATGGAATACCATTTGGGAATGACAAATTGGTAAGTATTAAACGCCTTTAAAAAGGATATACCTTTAAGTACAAAGTTCAAGTAAGTTTTATGTCTTTGATTCCATAAGGATCAGTTAAATATGTTAACTCAATACATCTGTCATAATAATATACTCAACTAGTAATGGGTTATCTTTGGGGAACAATTATAGAAACTTTTTTTTTGGTTGTACTGGGGAATGAACCAAGGCATACTCTACAACCGAGCCAAATACCTAGCCCTTTTTTTTTTGAGACAGGGTATCCTTAAGTTACCCAGGGTGACTTCCAACTTGCAATCCTCCTTCCTCAGCCTCCCTGAGGAGGATTACAAGACTATGTCACCATGTCTAGCAATTGTAGGAAATGTGTACAGGAATTATATGCTATTGATTTAAAATTTTCAGGTAAAATATGGACTTTTTTCATTTATAGAAATATCACTTGATTTACCTCACTATGACATATAATCAACTAAAAGGGCAGCAATATAATCAGATCTGTTTTTTCATTATGAAATTCCATGATACAAATGGCAAAATCACTGAATTTTAACAGTGGTGACAAGCAAATGGTAACTATAACTATGGGAAAGTTCTTCTGTGCGTAGTTTCTGCATCTCATAAATAAGGTTGGTAGTTAGGGTTTTGAAGGAAAAACAACAGCTTTCCAAGAGAAATACACCTGACTAGCCAAGATAAATGTTACTGAAATGTATTCATGGTACCTTATAAATTAATGTGCTGATTAACTTTGTCTCAAAAATATATCCTAGTGGAATCCAGTTCAGAAATCTCAGCAATGTTTCCAAGGTTGCATGTACAAGTGGTGCATTTTGAGAATTTTCCTGCAACAAAAACATTTCTATAAATAACTATTTTCCTGTGATAGCTATTTTGAAAATGAAATTAAAAGCACTTACCATCACAAATTGACATAGTTGAAAAATCTGTGAGAACTCATTGCACATGCTAAAAATAAAAAAGGGGAAATTAGATTTAGAAGACACAAAAATAAATCACAATTATTTACATACTAATAAAAACAATTTAAATCTTCCACAATCTGGTCACTGAAGATGTGAGTGACTTCTATTTAAACACATGTAAAATATCAGTAATTTCATCAAAACCTAACAATCCATTAAAACTACAATCACTATTTTAAAAATCACAGATTAGCTGAGTGTGGCCTATAACTGCAGTACCTGGGAGGCTGAGACAGGAGGATAGCATCAGAAATGTAGGGAGAAAGTGTTTCAAGAATTAAAAATTAAAGTTGTACATGGTGGTGGACTCCTGTAATTCTGGTACTTGGGAGGCTGACACAGGAGAATTACCCAGGGTTGAGGGCAGCCTCAGCAAGTAGTGAGACTTACAGCACCCTAGCGAGACCCGTTTCAAAACAAAAAAATAAACTACGGCTGGGGGATGGAGCTTGGAGGTAGAATGCCCCTGGCTCAATCCCCAGTACCACAAAAGATAAAAAAAGAAATAAAGAAGGGGGAGGACTTCACAGATTAATACTAGGTTTGAATACATACAGGTAATATTTTGCTTTGTTCCTAATGATTAGAACAAATTTTTATTAAAATGAAAGAAGTGAGCCAGACATGGTGGGGCTCACTTGAAATCCCAGTACTTGTGAGGCAGGATGATGTCAGGTTCACGGCCACCCTCAGCAACAGTAGGCCCTCTGCAACTTAGTGAGTCCCTGTTTCAAAATAAACAGTAAAATAGGACTGGGGATGTAGCTCAGAGGTAGAATGCCCTTGGATTCAATCCACAGTATCATTCAATCAATCGATCAATCAATCAATCAATCAATCACTCAATCAAATGAAAGAGGTGAAATCGGGCATGGTGGTGCACGCCTGTAATCCCAGTACTTGGGAAGCTGAGACAGGAGGATTGCAGGTTTGCGGCTAGCCTCAGCAAATTGGTGAGGCCCTCCCCAATTTAGGGAGACCTTGTTTCAAAATAAAATAGGAGCCGAGCATGGTGGTGCTAGGGATTGAACCCAGGGGCATTCTACTTCCGAACTACACCCTTAGCTCTACTTTTTATTCTTTATTTTTGAAACAGGGTCTCACTGCTGAAAGTAGCAATTTAAATAAGCTTACATTTGGACATAAATCTTTCCTCAGAATCTATGATTGAATAGTTACCATATAAAACAGATCATGAAGAAGTACATCTCTAAAGATTCACATACTTTTCACCCATCAGACTTATAATAATAGCCGCACTTTAGGACCAATTTTTAAATTGTAGTGAAAAAGCCGGGTGCGGTGGCACACACTTGTAATCCCAGTACTTGGGAGGCTGAGACAGGAGGATCCGGGTTCGCGGTCAGCCTCAGCTTCTTAGAGAGGCCTCTGCAACTTAGTGAGACCCTGTTTCCAAATAAAGAATAAAAAATAGGGCTGGGGTGTAGCCCGGAGGTATTAGAATGGCCTCTGGGTTCAATCCCTGGTATGCAAATAAATAAATAAATAAATTGAATAAACTGTAGTGAAAGCACTACAACTAATTTAACACATTAGTTACCAGTTCTTTAGATATTTATAATATCTTTAGATATTTATCTGCCTGAAAACAATTAGGAAATTATTATTCTTCTTTTTGGCGGTACCGGGGATTGAACCCAGGGGCGTTCTACCTCCGCGCTACACCCCCAGCCCTATTTTTTATACTTTATTTTGAAACCGGGTCTCACGAAGTTTAGGAAATTATTTTAACATACTAAAACAAATGTATTACTTACCTGTCTTTTAAATGCTTTGCTTTCACTTGGGTTATCTGTCCACTAGAGAAATCAAACACTTCTTCACTCAAGAGTTTGAGAATCACCATATTATTCTGACAAAGACTTTCACTGGTCCTACTTGCTCCAACAATGTCACTGATAAAAGTTGGCCAATGCTTGGGCCATTCTTGTTTCAGTATCTAAAATAAGACATGAAATGTTAATTTCTTCCTTTCTTTTTGTGGTACTGGGGACTGAACCCAGGAATGCTATACCTCTGATCTATAAATCCCTGGCCCTTTTACTTTTGAAATAGGGTCTCACCAAGTTATACAGTGTGCTGGCTTTGAACATGAGATCCTACTGTCTCAGTCTCCCAAGTTCTGAGCACCAACACACTGGGCTGAAATGTTAATTTCATTTCACTTCTCAAAGACATTGCATGATACTACTAAAAGGAGGGAAGAAATATCAACCTCTTTTCTTCCACCTTTATTAATGCAAGAAAGGTATCACTCCCAACACCACACACGAGACAGAAAATAAAACACAGATATGTTTTTCTGCCTTAAACATCCTAAGACCCCACTCGATTATCCTAAAATAAATGTCTCAACTGGCTCTAATGTGTATGCATAACAATATTTGACCAATAGTTATGCATAAATCCTAGGAGACTCTAACATACAACTCTGGGTGATAAAGATTTATAGACTTAAAAAGACAAGCTCTGGACTAGGGGTGTAGCTCAGTGGTAGAGTAATTGCTTAACATAACTCGAGTCTAAATTCAATACACAGCATGAGAAAAACATGAAGAAAGGAAACAAAAACCACAAGGAAAGATTCTACTGAATAGAATCTGCACCTTGAATTTTTAAATTTTTTTTTGTTTCTGTGTTGGAGATGCAACCCAGGACCTAGTACATGCTAAACATGCACTCCATTACTGAGCTACACCCCTAGCACCCTAGCACTTGAATTACAGCAGGGTTTGAAAAAATTTCAAAGAAAGGAGGCACTGGAATCACAGACTGACCCTCTTACCAAAAATTTAATATGGTCAAACCCCAGTACCACAAATAAATAAATAATAAATTGCCGAGGCTGGTGGCCTTGAACCTGCAATCCTCCTGTCTCATTCTCCCAAGTACTGCTTTTCCAGACGTGTGCCACAATGCCCACATGCATTGCCTTTTTAATTTTGAGGTACTGGGGATGGAACCCAGGGGCATTCTACATTCCAGCTACACCCCCAGCCCTATTTTTTATTCTTTATTTTTAAACAGGGTCTCACTAAGTTGCAGAGGGCCTCACTAAGAAGCTGAGGCTGGCCACGAATCTGGATCCTCCTGTCTCAGCCTCCTGAGTACTGAGATTACAAGTGTGCGCCACCATGCCCAGCTGCATTACATTTTTAAGTTTGACTATGCACCTGGAAAAACCCTGGCTTTTTTTTCCCCCAGCTATCCTCTAATAGAAACTGTTAAGTGGTAAGTAGCTATCTTCTCTGGGAAAAATGTAAGACACAATAGCCCCCAGTATCACAAAACAAAACAAAGACTATACGGAAAATCGGATGCCAAAAACCATGGCAAGAGATGGGCCTGTAATCCTAGTACTTGGGAATTTGAAACAGGAGGATTGCAGGTTTGAGGTCAGTCACAGCAAGTTGGCAAGATCCTGTTTGAAAATAAAAACTAAGGCAAGGATATATGAATTAGACATAGGCCACATGTAAATGAAAAAATGTACAGTAACATGCACATGAGAAAATGAAATAGAATCAATTATACTTAAAATCTGACAAGACTCCAATATGGAGTCCTCTTCACACAGGAGACATATAAACTAAAAGGATTACAATATCTGATGATTCCTACTGCAGCAGCCTAATTAAAGCTATTACAGTTGTTAGACTAAACTCATTACTACTTCTGCAAGATGTTAAGTCTACTTTATTTCATAAAGTAGGTTTGAACAATATATCAAGTAGTAAAAAGTCTAACTGAAGTATTTCTTTTGAAGAAAATAGTTAAGATAAAATTTACCTGAACAAGTATCATATTTAATTTCCCGATATACACCTTCTCCTTCTGAGGGAAAAGAAAAAGGTTAGATTAAATGATAGCATCGGAAATTCTTCTGGGAGACAATGTGGATATCTCTTATTGTAAATATAAACATATTTACTTGTATATCCGATAAGGTAAATTCTAGTCAAGACAAAAATATTTAAATAATTTTGCTTTCTTAAAAATAATCTCAAAAAAATCCTTCATACCTCTACACAAGTTGGGTCAGATGAGGTCTTGATAATGAGGCCAACAACGTATTTTTTTATTCCTATTAAAAAAAATTACACATAATGGTGAAAAAAAAGCAAACTTTTTTATAGTATGCTAAGAAATCTCCAGGACCTAGGGAGGGTAGCATAAAAATAAATAATGGACTCTTAATCCCATCACCAATGTTGGCAATTCCCCCCCCTTTTTGTGGTACCGGGGATTGAACCCAGGGGCGTTTTACCTCCGAGCTACACCCCTAGCCCTATTTTTTATACTTTATTTTGAAACTGGGTCTCACGAAGTTGCAGAAGGCCTCACTAAGTAGCTAAGGCTGGCTGCGAACCAGGATCCTCTGGTCTGCGCCTCCCAAGTACTAGGATTACAAGCGTGCGCCACCACGCCTGGCATTTCCCCCCCAATTATGGCTTGGTATATAGCTCTGTGACTGAGCCTTCACTAATTAGCAGGAGAAAATGCCCTGGAATCAATACCCCGAACACAAACAAACAAACAAACAAACAAACAACAAAGCCAATGAATGTAGTATACTATTCACACCTTCTAAATTTTGGCACTTCATTAACTTTTTTTTTTTTTTTTGCGGTACCGGGATTGAACCCAGGGGCGTTATACCTCCGCGCTACACCCCCGCCCTATTTTTTATATTTTATTTTGAAACCGGGTCTCACAAAGTTGCAGAGGACCTCACTAAGTAGAGGGGGGGGACAGAGGGGGGGGGAGAGAAAGAGCTGAGGCTGAGAGAAAGAGAGCTGAGGCTGGCCACGAACCCGGATCCTCCGGTCTCCGCCTCCCAAAGTACTGAGATTACAAGCGTGCGCCACCACGCCCGGCACTTCATTAACTGTTAATAGAATGAAGGTTTAAGAATTAGTATCTTGAGGTGGGCTTGGTGGTGCATGACTGTAATCCCACTACATCTCACTAAATTGCTGAAGGATTCAAACTTGGGATCCTCCTGCTTCAGTCCCCAGAGTTACTGGGATTAAAGGCATGGGTCACCATGTCCAGCAGGAAATAAGTTTTTTTTATTTCGGTACTGGAGATGGAACCCAGGGGCATTCTATCTCCGTGGTACACCCCCAGCCCTACTTTTTTATTCTTTATTTTCAAACAGGTTCTCACTAAATTGCGGAGGGCCTCACTAAGTAGCTGAGGCTGGCCATGAACCTGCAATCCTCCTGTTTCAGCCTCTCAAATATTGGGATTACAAGCGTACGCCATCACGCACGGCTCAGGAAATAAGTTTTTATATCTGATGATATCCTAACAGCACAATATATTCTTTAAACAAGATAATAAATCTTTGATTTTAATCCCCATATTTCAGAATCAGCTGATTGTCTATTCTAGGTTTCTTTATCCAAAACCATAGTAGTCAAAGGTATTACAGAAGTTTGAACTTGTTTTTTTGGTGGTACTGGGGGTTGAACCTGGGGGCATTCTACATCTGAGCTACACTCTAAGTCTTATTTTTTATTGTGAAACAGGGTCTCACTACGTTGATGAGTCTCACTACTTGCTAAGGCTGTCCTTGAACCTGCAATCCTCCTGTCTCAGTCTCCTAAGTACTGGAATTACAAGCTTGAGCCACCAAGCCCAGCTTTAGCCAATCCTCAAGTCATATCACTCCAGTACTTGAGAGGCTGAGACAATAGGATCACAAGTTTGAGAACAGCCTCACTAAGTAGTGAGACTCATCAACCTAGGGAGACCCTATTTCAAAATAAAAATAACAAAGGGCTGGGGGTGTAGCCCGGAGGCAGAATGCACCTGGGTTCAATCCCCAGTAACACACACACACACACACACACACACACACACACTTTAAAAAAAGAAAATTAGTGCAATACACCTATATTAACATACCTCAAGTATCTGAGGTACCATCCCAAATTAAACTAATATTTTCATGAAATTATGGATTATAAATATTCTCACATATAGCCGGGTGAGGCGGTATACACCTGTAATCCCAGTTGAGACAGGAGGATTGCCAAGCTCAAGGCCAACAGGGCAATTTCATGACACCCTTATCACATAAGAAAAAACAGGACAGGGGGTGTAGCTCAGAGGTAGAAAAACCCCTGGGTTCAATACACAGTACAGGAAAGAAAAAAAAAATCCTCACGTTTGATTTAGGGTTTCACATCAAATGTGTTAGGAACATTTTCAGTTTTCAGAACGTCCTCAAATTTGGTGTGTCAAGCCTAATCTCTCAAATCCAAAACATGCTGGACTAAAATTTTCATGGCAATTTTATTTGCTAACAAAGTTATCCATCAGAATTAGCAGGATATATAGCCCAATAGAAGGCAACAACAATAAAAACAACAAAATATATATATTTTTTTGTTGTACTGGGGACTGAACCCAGGGGCATTCTACCCCCAAGCTATAGCCTCAGCCCTATTTTTATTCTTTATTTTGAAACAGGGTCTCACTATGTTGCAGAGGGCCTCACTAAGTAGCTGAGGCTGGCTGCGAACCCGGATCCTCTGGTCTCAGCCTCTCAAGTACTGGGATTACAAGCGTGCGCCACCACATCCAGCTGAAGGCAACAAAATATTTATATGAGGACTGTAAAACTATTAATTTTTCTGAGCTAAAAAGCCTAAATTTACTCATGTAAACTGCAGTTCCCTTCATTGGGACTTGAAAATACAATTTTTATTAACTACAATGTAACGGGACATTTCCCCAATGTCCCTAATGGGAAAAAAAACACTTATTTAGAAAACAATAATTAAGAAAATACTTTCCTAAGTGTGGAAAAATTTTACTAGTACAATAAAACCCCATAGTAAGAGATATTTATCAAAGGAAAAATCTAAAATAAAGGTAAATAGTGTCAATACACACTGCATGAGAAATGCTTAAAGAACTATTAAGTACGTGTGTGTGTGTGTGTGTGTGTGTGTGTGTGTGTGTTTCTGGGATTCAACCCATGGGCATTCTACAACTGAGATACACCCCAGCCCTATTTTTTATTTATTTTTGAAACAGGGTCTTGCTACGTTGATGAGAGTCTCACTATTTGATGAAGCTGTCCTCTAACCTGTGATCCTCCTGTTTCAGCCTCCAAAGTACTGGGATCACAGGCATGTGCCTCTTAAATGTTAAAAGTTACAAACAAAAATGGTCACACACAAAAAATAGTTAAAAGTTACAAACAAGAGCCGGGCGTGGTGGCGCACGCTTGTAATCGCAGTACTTTGGGAGGCGGAGACCGGACGATCCGGGTTCGCAGCCAGCCTCAGCTCTCTCTCTCCCTGTCTCTTCTTAGTGAGGCCCTCCTCAACTTTGTGAGACCCGGTTTCAAAATAAAGTATAAAAAAAATAGGGCCGGGGGCTTAGCGCGGAGGTAGATCGCCCCCGCGCTCAATCCCCGGTACTGCAAAAAAAAAAAAAAACAAAAAAGTTATAAACAAGAATGGGTGAATGGAAAATGTCTTAAGAATTAAAAGAAAAAACAAGTCAACCTTAGGCAAAGGCTACAATAAAAATTGTTATAGATAACATACCCAAAAAAATGTCAATCTGATACCTATCTTTCCCCCAACATATGCAATGAAAAAAAAATCTTGAAAATAGAAAACCAAGCTGGATGTGTTGGCACGCACCTGTTATTGCAGTACTTGGGTGGCTGAGACAGGAGGATCATAGCTTCAAAGCCAGCCTCAGCAACTTAGCAAGAGCCTATTTCCAAATTAAAAATAAATAAACAGGGATGGGGCAGAAAGCCCCTGGATTCTACCCAGAAATAGATTAACCTGGTTTTTAGCTGGGCAAGGTGGCACAGGCCTATAATATCAGTGCAGGTTCGAGGATAGCCTCAGCAACTTTGCGAGGCCCTCTGCAAATTAGTGCAACCCTGTTTCAAAATAAAAAATAAAGCCGGGTGTGGTGACGTATGCTTGTAATCCCAGTACTTGGGAGGCTGAGACGGGAGGATCCGGGTTCGCGGCCAGCCTCAGCGACTTAGTGAGGCCCTCCGCAACTTAGTGAGACCCTGTTTCCAAATAAAGAATAAAAAAATAGGGCTGAGGGCAAAGCTCAGAGGTAGAATGCCCCTGGGTTCCATCCCCATTACCACACACACAAATAAAATCAGTGCTTATGAGGCTACCCAGAGGTAGAAAGTCCCTGGGTTCAATCCCCAGCACAGAAGGGAGGGAGGGAAGAAGGAAAGAAGACAAGCCAGTGAGCACTATCATATCACTGGGTAAAGGTTAATATAAATGAGTAATGCAACATTGACATTATGTATCCTTGATATAGTGGACTGAAAAGGACAATACAATTTCTATCGCATTTTTTTTGTGTGTGTGGTATTAGGGGATTGAACCCAAGAGCTTTCTACCTCCAAGCTACAACCCCAGCCCGTTTTTTAGTTTTGTTTTCAAACGGCCTTGCTAGGTTGCTAATAGTTTCCCTCCTAAATTGCCCATTCTCGCCTGGAACCTGCGATCCTCCTGTCTCAGCCTCCCAAGTACTGGGATTGCAGGTGTGCTTTACCACACCCAGCTCTATGGTATTCCTTAAAAAAAAAAAAAAAGCATGCTGGGTATGGCGGCGCACGCTTTTAATCCCAGTACTTGGGAGGCTGAGACCAGAGGATCGGGGTTCGTGGCCAGCCTCAGTGACTTAGTGAGGCCCTCCGCAACTTAGTGAGACCCTGTTTCAAAATAAAGCATAAGCCGGACGTGATGGCGCACGCTTGTAATCCCAGTACTTTGGGAGGCAGAGACTGGAGGATCCAGGTTCACGGCCAGCCTCAGCGCGCGCTCTCTCGCTCTCTCTCTTTCTCTCCCTGTCCCTACCTAGTGAGGCCCTTCGCAACTTCGTGAGTATAAAAAAATAGGGCCAGGGGTGTAGTGTGGAGGTAGAACGCCCCTGGGTTCAATCCCCGGTACCGCCCCCCAAAAAAAGGGAAACACTCAAACTAATTGTGAGAAACAATCTCAAACTGAGTGTTTGCCTAGTTTGTGTGAAGTTCTGGATTCAATCACCAGTACCTCCTCCCCCAAAGAGTTGTCACAAATTACAAGACTAATGAGACAATAAACATAATGAAGAACAGAAAAAGGACATTATGAAGAAAATGTGTGAGATTTGTTTTGATTATTTAAACCATGGTTATGTTGTCATTAATATTAAGACTACTTGAAGGGTCTGAGGAAACTGTCAATACCCTTATACAATTTTTCTGTAATTCTAAAATTACTTCTAAGTAACAAAAATGCTTTGAGAATACAAATTAAGTATACTTTCAATGTTTGTGGGGAGTGTGGGTGGGGTGGTTCTGGGGCTTGAACTCAGGAGCATTCTACCTCTGAGCTATAACCCAGCCCTTTTCATTCATTCAATCATTCATTCATTCATCATTCATTCATTCATTCATTCATTCGTGATGCTGGGGGTGGAACCCAGGGGCATTCTACCTCCAAGCTACACCCCCAGCTCTATTTTATTCTTTTATTTTGAAACAGTATCTCACTAAGTTGCAGAGGGCCTAAGTTGCTGAGGCTGGGCGCGAACCTGTGATTCTCCTGATTCGACCTCTCAAGTACTGGCATTACAAGCATGTGCCACCACACCCAGCCTCAATTTTACTTTTATTTATTTATTTATTTTTTTGCGGTTCCGGGGATTGAGCCCAGGGGTGTTCTACCTCCACGCTACACCCCCGGCCCTATTTTTTTATGCTTTATTTTTGAAACCGGGTCTCACGAAGTTGCGGAGGGCCTCGCTAGGTAGAGAGAGAGAGAGAGACAGAGACAGAGAGACAGAGAGAGAGAGACAGAGAGACAGAGAGAGAGAGACAGAGAGACAGAGAGAGGAGAGAGATCGATCGATCGATGGATCGTGCGCGCGCGCATGCCCGCTGAGGCTGGCCCCGAACCCGGATCCTCCGGTCTCCGCCTCCCAAAGTACTGGGATTACAAGCGTGCGCCACCACGCCCGGCTTAATTTTACTTTTAAATGAACATTAAATCATACCAATTACTTAGGTTAATCCATGTAATAATCTCATTCTTACAATTATATACTTTACTACAATTTTCCATGTGTCCTTTAATGTCAAACTAAATCTAAATAAAAAATAACTTTCCTAGTGTTGACTCTTCCTTACATAAATTCCTATAAACAAAGCCCCTATAAAAGAAATAAGAAGAGCCACGCACCTGTAATCCCAGTACTCGGGAGGCTAAGACAGGAGGATTGTGGGTTCAAGGATAGCTTTAGTAACTTATCAAGGTCCTTCAGCAACTTAGAGACCCTGTTTTAAAACAAAAAAATAGCGCCTGGCGTGGTGGCGCACGCTTGTAATCCCAGTACTTTGGGAGATGGAGACCGGAGGATCCGGGTACGCGGCCAGCCTCAGTTCTCTCTCTTTCTCCCTGTCTCTCTCTCTCTCTACCTAGTGAGGCCCTCCGCAACTTCGTGAGACCCGGTTTCAAAATAAAGTATAAAAAATAGGGCCGGGGGTGTAGTGTGGAGGTAGAACGCCCCTGGGTTCAATCCCTGGTATCGCAAAAATAAATAAATGAATAAATAAAAAGGGCTAGGATGTTGCTTGAAGGTAGAATGTCCCTGTGTTCCATTCCCAGTATCCCCCCAAAAGGCAGGTCTAAGAAATAAAGAGTAACCACCCCTATGTAATCTTTTAATATAAGAATCACACTAAAAAGAAAAAACATAGTTAATTCTGTGGGGTTTTTTCTTCGACAATTCCATATTATAAGAGATTCTATATTTTTAAGTCTAAATCTGCTATAGGGACAAAACAATGTCTTAACGTGAGACTTTTCTCAGCCTTAGCAAATAAGAAAATCAGATTGATCCTTTTGCTCTTCTGCTAATTAAGTTAACTTTTGCCCATTTTCAGTGGCTTCTAAGTCACCAGTAGATGGGGCAAAAAGCAAACAATGAAAACTAGAAAAAAAGTAAAGTTGAACCCTTCAGTATCCAAAATCCTAATGTTCATGTTTTTTATACAGAAGTGTAGCATATGAACATAGTTATGTCTTCCCTTAAAGCAGCTCAAGATAAAATTCCAAATTAACATGCAAATGTTATTTAAACAGTTGTGTTACAACATATTCTTCAGAGCACAGATACGATTTTTTCCAAATATTTCTGATCTGTGGTTGGTTGAATCCATAAATTCAGAACTTAAGAATACAGTGGGTTGACTATAGTAAAACATTTTAAGTAAGATTTCTATAGACAAAAAGACTCAATTGTCACTCTATAATCATCAGTACTTCTATGCCCCTGACACTTGAACTATTTAGATTAACAACTTTTTTCATTGAGGTACCAGGGATTGACATCAGCAATGCTCTACCACTAAGCTACATACCCCGCCCATTTTTATTTTCAGATAAGATGTCAATAAATTGTCCAGATTAAACAAATAACTTTCTGATCAATACTGTTCTACTGTCTGTCAAACTATAAGGTGTACTTGATCATGTACTGTTACACATCCCATAAATATTTTCCTCATGGCTTGCCCAAAATTACAAAGGTGAAGACATCTCAACTAAGACTTGACTTTATAGACTTTGAATTGCACTTTAAAAAAATACATCGATGAGCTGATGTGGTGGCACATGCCTATAATCTCAGTACTTGGGAGGCTGAGACAGGAGGATCATAGGTTGAAGACCAGATTCCACAACTTAGCAAGACCCTGTTTCAAAATAAAAAATAAAAGCCAGCCATCATGTTGGCCTGTATTTGCAATTCCAGTACTTGGGAAGGGGAGACAGGAGGAGTATAGTTTCAAAGACAGCCTCAGCAACTTAGTGAGGCTCACAGAAACTTAGGGAGACCCTATTTCCAATAAAATAGGGCTGGGGGTATACTTTAGAGGTAAAATATCCCTGGGTTCAATCCTGAGAACCACAAAAAAAAAAAAGCCAAAGATGTAATACATATAAAGATAGAAGGTCCAAATGCTTGTCAGTAGCAGAAAGAGCTCAATATGTGTGTGATTCAACAGAAAATTATCTGAGATTTGTCAGATAACTACACATTTGTGCTGTTTCTTATTCTGTTACAAATTAATTAAGTGACCATCAGTTACAAAATGTTATTTAAAACAATCTTTTAGGCTAGGTGTGGTGGTGCACACCTATAATCCCAGTACTTGGGAGGCTCAGACAGGAGGATCAAAGGTTTGAGGACAGTCTCAGCAAGTAGTAAGACTCTCAAGCTTGTGAGACCCTGTTTCAAAATAAAAATAAAATAGGGTTGGGGGGTGTAGCTCAGAGGTAGAATGTTCCTGGGTTCAATCCTCAGTCAGTTTCTCTCTCTCTCTCTCACACACACACACACACACAGAGTCTTTAAACAAGGTTCTAACTTTGTAGACGTCACATTCAATAAAAACCATATTAATCTAAAAGTATTTTTTCCAATTACTCAGAAAGCATACGTGAAGCTAGCATGTCTTCCAGTAGATATTAAGCTTAATATAAAAATCAAGAACATTTCTAATTTAAGTTTGGGTCTTATCCAGTACAATCTTCCCATGGCTACTATGTCATCAAGATTTTCAAAGGTGCCTGGTGTGGGGGTGCATACCTATAATGCCAGCTACTTGAGAGGCTGTGGTATGAGGACTAGACATTCCATTGTCAGCCTAGGGAACTTAGACCCTGTCTCAAAATAAAAAACTAAAACGATTGGGTGTAGCTCAGTGGTAGAGCACCCCTGGGTTCAATCCCCAATACCAAAAAAGAAAGAAAAAAGCAGTGAGAAGAGGGGAGGAGGGTTCAGCTGCTGATCCTTTCTTTGCCTCATCTATAAAATGGAGATGATAATAATCCTACCCACCTTCTAAAGTAGCTCTGAGGATTATATGAGCTGGTACACATCAGGTTTTAGAACAGGGCCTGGCATAAGGGGAATGTTGTATAATAGTATTAACTGACATGGTCAATTCCAAGTAAGAAATGAAGATATAAAACAGTCTGTAGAATATGCTCCCATTTTAGTATAAGAAAAACTGAGTACATATTCATAGAGGAATGTTCAGAAGACTATACCATAGTGTTTATAATAGCTTTCTGTGGAGCATAGAATTCTAGTTCTTTTTTCTTCTGTGTATGGCACTGGGGATGGAACCTAGGGGCATTCTACCTCTGAGATATACCCCCAGCCTATTTTATTTTTATTTTGAAACAGGGTCAAGCTGGGTGTGGTGATGCGCACTTGTAATCCCAGTACTTGGGTGGCTGAGACAGGAGGATCGCAGGTTCGAAGCCAGCCTCGGCAACTTAGCAAGACACTGTTTCCAAATAAGAAATAAAATCAGGTTGGAGGTATAACTTGAAGGGAGAATGCTTTTGGGTTCAATCCCCAGTACCACACACACAAAAAAAAACAAAAAACAGGTCTCACTAAGTTGCTGAGGCTGACTTAGAACCTGCAATTCTACTGTCTCAGCCTCCCAAGTACTGGGATCACAAGCACGTGCCACCATGCCCAGCTAGAGTTATAGTTTTAAGACTGTGGAATTTGGTCAGGTGCAGTGGTGCATGCCTATAATTCCAACTAGTAGGAAAGCTGAGGAAAGAGGATCAGAAGTTCAAGGTCAACCTTGGCAACTTATCCATAGCCTGTCTCAAAGGTACAATGCCACTGGGTTCCATCCCCAGCACCACAAAAACAAACAAAAAAGGTAGGGGGGTAGTGGGCTGAGGATATAGCTCAGTAGAGAGCTCTCCTGGGTTCAACCTCCAGTACTAAAGAGAAAAAAAGATTTTCAAAGGATTCATACACTGAATCTTTGGTTATTGGCATTCTAATAACCAAAAGACTTCTAAGACCCTACTCTCAAAATGAATAACAACAAAAAAATCTCAGCTGGGGTATATAGCTCAATGGTAGAGCAAAGTGCTTAGCATACGCAAGGCCCTGGGTTTGATCCCTAGCACAGGGGAGAAAAGAAAAGTTAATGCCATACAGCCAATATAAACCTGCGAATGAATAGTACCAACATTAGCTAGGCAAAAAGATGAGAATCAAATCCCATGTTCACTTAGAAGATACACATCATCTTGCAAGTTACACAGCAATAATAACCATCCCTTGGGAATGCATTACAAATACTCAATACTTAATGATACGGTAAAAGACATAAATTACTGAACCTGTTTATTTGTTTTATGGTACTGGGGACTGAACCCAGGTGCATTCTACACCTCTGATCTATACCCCCAGCCCTACTTTATTTTTTTGTGGTACTGGGGATTGAACCCAGGGGCATTCTACCTCCGAGCTACACCCCCAGCCCTATTTTTTACTCTTTATTTTGAAACAGGGTCTCACTAATTGCGGAGGGCCTAAGTAGCTGAGGCTGGCTGCGAACCTGTGATCCTCCTGTCTCAGCCTCCCAAGTACTGTGATTACAAGTGTGCACCACCACATCTGGCCTTTCTTCTTTATTTTTGAAACAGGATCTCACTAAGTTGCTGATGACTTCTCTAAATTGCTAAGGCTGGCTTCAAACCTGCGATCCTTCTGTCTCAGCCTCCCAAGTACTGGGATTATGGGAGTGCACCACCATGTCTAACTTGAACCTGTTTTTTTTTATATGAAGAGTAGCAACTAAAATTCTTTAAAATACCAAGAACGAAGTGAATACTATTGCAACATACTATGGTGCCATTATTCCTACAGAAGCAAATTTTTCAAAATTCAATTCATTAAGTTAAACATTAGCAACTCATACAGTCAGTGGTAAGATTGTTATGAACCTTTCAATCAACTCAGGACTCTACTTATCAAGAGAAAAATACCAGGCATGGTGGTGCATGCCTGTAATCCCAGTACTTGGGAGAGTGAGACAGAAGGATCTTAGGTTTGAAGCCAGCTTAGGCAACTTACAAAGGCTCTCAGCAACTTAGGGAGACCCTGTTTCCAAATAAAAAATAAAATAGGGAGAAAGAGAAAATACCCTAGACAAATTGTAAAACGGTGTGAATAAAACACCTATAATCTCAATACATGGGAGGCTGAGACTGAAGAATCGCAGGTTCACAGATAGCCTCAGAAACTTAGCGAGGCCCTCTGTAACTTACAGAGACCCTGTTTTAAAGTAAAAAAAAAAAATAGGGCTGGGGTGTAGCTCAGAGGTAGAATGCCCCTGGGTGCAATTCCCATTACCCCCCCAAATAAGTTTCACATTTCAGTACCATGAATAGGGGCAAGAGGCTGGAATCACTGCCATTTGGGTGGATGAGGAAAGAGAATCACAGGTTCAAGGCTAACTCGGCAACTAAGGGAGACCTTGTCTCAAATTGAAATAATAAAAGAAGAGATGGGGATATAACTTAGTGAGATAGAGCACCCCTGGGTTGTTCAATCGCCAGTTGGAGAGGCAGGGGTGGGATAAGTGCAATTAGTTCCAACTACTATGAAATACTTACATATGAGTCACTTAAATTTTAAATACTTGTTTACCCCACATGCGACAGACATGTAAACTAAATACATTTCTCAATGCCAAAATATATTACAAATACTTGTATTTGCTGGTTTATTGTAGTACTATGGATATAACCTTGAACCTGTACATGCTGGACAAGTACTCTACCACTGAGTCATAGCCACAGCCCTACACCTGTCCATTTAAATCACCAAGAGTCATCTTTTCAAAGATGGTCACTAATGGTTATCTGGGCTGGGAATACAGATCAATGGTAGACAGCTTGTCTAGCATCCATTTGGTCCTGGGTTTGATTCCCAGAACCACAAAATTAAAAAAAAAATTATGTTTTCTCTTCCGACATACCTGGAGAAATGCCAAGTATTGTTCCTACTCTTCACTCAACGAAATACTTGTGAGACAAATGGCCAAATGGGAGACAAATACCTAAACAATTCTAAAGCAGGGGTTCTGGGAGGCTGAAACAGGTGGACCACAGGTTCAAAGTAAACCTCTGTAACTTAGTGAGGCTCTTAGCAACCTAGTGAGACCCTAGTGGGAAATAATAAAGAATAAAAAATAGGGATGGGCTGTCCTCAAACCTGTGATACTCCTGTCTCAGCCTCCCAAGTACTGGGATTATAAGCGTGTGCCACCACGCCCGGCTATGTTCAGACATTTTGAGAGGAATATATCTCTACATTCCTTTTTGTTTAAGAGATGTGTCTTGCTATGTGATCCTCCTGTCTCAGCCTCCCAAAAACCTAGTACAAAAGGTGCACACTACAACACCTGGATAACATTCATAATTTTTTTCTTAGTTGTGGTGCTGGGGATTGAGTCGAGGGGCATTCTACTTCTGAGCTACAGCCTCTTTTCATTTTTTGTTTTGAAACAGGGTCTCACAGCACATGGCATGGTGGCATACACTTGTATTTGGGAGGCTGAGACCGGAGGATCCAAGATCGCGGCCAGCCTCAGCTACTTAGTGAGGCCCCGCACAACTTAGTGAGACCCTGTTTCAAAATAAAGAATAAAAAATAGGGCTGGGGGTGTAGCTCGGAGGTAGAATGGCCCTGGGCTCCATCTCTAGTTTGGCAAAAAAAAACAAAAAAAAACCAAAAAAAAACAAAACAGGTCTCACTAGGTTGTTGAGAGCCTTACTAAGTTGCTGAGGCTGGCCACGAACCTTCAATTCTCCTTTTTTAGCCTACTGAGTACTGGGATGACAGGCATGCACCACCACATCCGGCTACATTCATCATTCTTTTTTTTTTTTTGCGGTACCGGGGATTGAACGCAGGGGCGTTCTACCTCCGCGCTACGCCCCCGGCCCTATTTTTTTATATTTTATTTTGAAACCCGGTCTCACGAAGTTGCGGAGGGCCTCACTAAGTAGAAAGAGAGAGAGAGAGAGAGACAGGGAGAGAGAGACACAGAGAGAGAGAGAGAGAGACAGGGAGGGAGGGAGGGAAGGAGAGAGAACGCTCGCGTGTGCGCGCGCGCGCACGCGTGAGCTGAGGCTGGCCGCGAACCCGGATCCTCTGGTCTCCGCCTCCCAAAGTACTGGGATTACAAGCGTGCGCCACCACGCCCGGCTTACATTCATCATTCTTAAACTGGTCTAAGAACTCAAAAATATATGGAACCAGAACACTACAAGATATGAACATTTTATTAAAGCTTATAGCAGCATTATACTCTATAGTAAAAAGATAAGACAATGCAAACATCCACCAATGAATGAATATATAAACAAAATGGTATGTATATACATTGGAGTTTTATTCAACCTTTAATAAAATAGTGAAATTGAAGGGCATAGTGAAGCAAGCCTGTAATCCCATTTCTTGGGACGCTAAGACAGGAAGGTCACAGGTTTGAAGATAGCCCTGCAACTTGGGGAGACTCTTAGCAATCTAGTGAGATATCATTTCAAAACAAAAGATAAAAAGGCTGGGGGTGTAGCTCAGAGGTATAATGAACCTCGGTTCAATCTCAGTACCACAAAAAAGAAAGAAAAAAAGAAAAATTGCAAATACATGCTGTATAACATGTATCAACCTTGAAAACACTTGCTAAGTTAAATAAGACAGAAGAAAAATTACATAATTCTGAGATACCTAGAATAGGCAAATTCAGAGACATAAAGTAGAACAATGGTTACCTGTGGTAGAGCAAGAGGGTAATAATTAGTTATTTGTTTAAAGGATATACTCTGAATTTGGACTGATGGAATAAAATTCTGGAAATGGTTAATTATGGCTGTACAACACTGACTGTACTTAATGCCACTAAATTATACACTTTTAAGCCGGGCGTGGTGGCGCACGCTTGTAATCCCAGTACTTGGGAGGCTGAGACAGGAGGATCCAGGTTCGAGGCCAGTCTCAGCTACTTAGTGAGGCCCTCTACAAATTAGTGAGACCCTGTTTCAATAGCTCGGAGGTAGAATGCCCTTGGGTTTAATCCCCAGTACCACACAAAAAGATAAATAATAAAAAATTATAGACTTGTGGGGGGGGGGCACTGGGGATTAAGCATTCTACCTTTGAGCTACAGCCCCAGCCCGGTTTTCTTTCTTATTTGGAAACAGGGTCTCGATAGGTTGATGAGTCTCACTACTTAATGAGGCTGTCCTCCAACCTGTGATCCTCCTGTATCAGCCTCCCAAGTACTGGGATTACAAGTGTGTGTCACCACACTCGGCTTAAATTATACACTTTTAAAAGGCTAAAATGATAAATATTCATATGTACACACACACTTTTTTTTGGTGGTGCTAGGGATTGAATCTAGGGGCATTCTACCTCTGAGCGACACCCCAGCCCTATTTTATTTTATTCATTTATTTTTTTGTGGTACTGGGAATTGAAACCGGGGCATTCCACCTCGAGCTACACCCCCAGCCCTACTTTTTATCCTTAAGTTTGAAACAGTCTCATTAAATTGTGGAGGGCTTAAGTACCTGAGGCTGGCTGCGAACCTGTGATCCTCCTGTCTCAGCTTCTCAAGCACTGGGATTATAAACGTGCACCACCACGCTCAGCTTTTATTTTTTATTTTGAAACAAGGTCTCACTAGGTTGATGAGACTCAGGACTTGCTGAGGCTGTCCTCAAACCTGCGATCCTCCTGTCTTAGCCTTCCAAGTACTGGGATTACAAGCCTGTTTTACCACGCCCAGTTTATTTTTAATTTGGAAACAGGGTTTCAGTCTTGCTAAATTGCTGGGGTTGGCCTCGAATCTAGGATCCTCCTGTCTCAGGCTCCCAAATACTGAGATTATAGGCATGGGCCACTACACCCAGTGTTTTTACATATATTTTAGCACAACAAAAAAATTTTACTAAAGATCCAATAATCCTTCAAATAAATAACAAAGGAATAGAGTTTGTATGACCACTGAAAAATTGTCATGTCCCTTTAAAAAATCTATGTAAGCCAGATACAGTGGCCAAAATTTATAATCCCAGTATTTGGGAGCCTGAGACCAGAGGATTGTAGATCTGTTCAAGGCTATCCTGGACAACTTAGCAAAACTTGGTTTCAAAAAATAAAACAGGGCTGGGCTGTACCACAGAGGCAGAGTGACCCTGGGTTCAACCCCCCAGCACCATACACAAAAATAATCTGACTAAAGGTGGTTCCTGTCTCCTTTTGCTACATGGATGCAAGCTAATAATTTAGCACAGAAGTATCGACCTCTTGAGAGACAAAGTAGATTAACCTGAAGTGTTAAGATAATTGTTTAGAGGTAAAGGATTTAGCTAAGTGTAGAGGATTTGCCTAGCTTTTGTGAGGTCCTGGGCTACATCCCCGGCACAGAATATCTCAAAAATACTGCACTGTTTTCTTTTTCTCTCTTTTTGTACTGGGGATTGACCCCAAGGTCCCCCAATGCTTGGCAAATTGCTACGTCTCAGTCCCTGCCTTGTTTCTTTTAGATATAAAAGTACATCAACTCAATATTGATTACACCTGTCAACTCTAATTCGACTGATAGTGTTTGGCTCCCTTTCGAAAATTAGATTCTGTGGAATTTCTCCTTGATTTGCTTTATATGTAGGGCTAAAGAGACTATAAACTTAAATTATATAAAGAGATAGTGTTCAGGGATCAGAAGTTGTCAAGATGTCAATTTCTCTAAATAATTCTAAAATTTTAATGGAAAAAGATCAACAATTGCTGAAAATTTCAAAACAAAGTTACAGAACAATGGTTTCAAGACTTAGCTTGGAAATCAAGGCACTGTGAATTGGATTAAAGATAGATAAGTGGATCAGTGAAAGGTAATGGAGTATAAAAACAGACCCACATATTTATAGTCAATTGATTTTAACACATGGGAAGACAATTCAATGAAGGAAATTATCTTTCCAATAAAAGGTGCTGGAACAACCTATGAGCACAAAAATAACCTTTACCCAAACCTCATGCCATATACAAGAATGAAATAAAATGTATCACAGATTTCAATGCAAGAGATGAAACCATAAAAATTGAAGGTATTCCCTTAGTAGGAAACCTTAGTAACCTTTGATTGGCAAAGATTACTTGGGGGGCTGAGACATGAGGATCACAGGTTCAAGGACAGACTCAGGAACCTAGCAAGAACCTGTTTCAAATAAAAAAAAAATTCAAAAAGGGGTTGAGAGCTGGGCATGGTGGCTCACACTTGTAGTCCCAGTACTTGGGAGGCTAAGACAGGACAATTTTAGGCTCAAAGACAGCCTGAGCAAGTAGTGAGACTTTCATCAACCTAGTGAGACCCTGTTTCAAAACAAAAATAAAGTAGGGCTGGGGGTGTAGCTTTGAGGTAGAATGATCCTGAGCTCAATCCCCAGCACCACACACACACACACACACACACACACACACACACACACACACAAAATAAATAAATAAATAAATAAAATAAAAGGTGGGGGAGTGAGGGTATAGTTTGGAGGTAGATTGCTCTTGGTTTAATCTCCAGCACCCAAGGGGAAAAAAAAAAACCTTAAATATGATACAAAGCATGAATGGGGGGGGGAATCAGATGGTACCTCATCAAATCCAAAACCTGCACAGGGCATGGTGGTATACACCTGTAATGCCAGTACTTTGGAGGCTGAGACAGGAGGACTGCAGGTTGGCAGCCAGACTCAGCAACTTAGTGAGACCTTGTTTCCAAATTAATAAAATAAAATAAAATAGGGCTGGGGGTGAATCCCGGAGGTAGAAGGCCCCTCGGTTCTATTCCCAGTACCAGAAAACCATTACAAAAATCAAAATCACACATGGCAAAACATATATTTGACAAAATATTCATATGTACACTACATCCACCCCCTAGAACTCAATCAACAAGGAAATAGCCCAATTAAAAACTTAAAATAGAGCCAGGCATGGTGGTGGCATGCTTGTAATCCCAGTTCTTAGGAGACTGAGACAGGAGGATCAAGGGTTCGCAGCCAGCCTCAGCTACTTAGTGAGGCCTTCTGAAACCTAGTGAGACCCAGTTTCAAAATAAAGAATAAAAACTGGGGATGGGGGTGTAGCTCGGAGGTAGAATGCCCCTGGGTTCAATCCCCAGTACTGCCAAAGGAAAAATAAAAGTACAATAGCCCAGTGTGGTGGCCCATGCCTATTAATCCCAGTACTTGGGAGGTTTAGATAGGAGGATCACAGGTTCAAGGACGGCCTCAGCAACCCAGGGTGACTCTCAGCAACCTAGGGAGACCCTGTTTCCAAATAAAAGTGGCTAGGGGTGTAGTTTGGAGGTAGACTGTCCCTGGGTTCAATCCCCAATACCCCCTCCACAAACTACAATATATTTGAACACACATTTCAACAAAGAACACTGGCATCACCTCCCTGTAGTGACGATGTGAAATGATGCACAGCAGCATTAGGAATCAGGGAAATGGAAATTTAAACCACAAGCAGATACCACTACAAATACACTAAGATAGCTAGAATTTAAAACACTAATCATACCAAGTATCATCCAGAATGTGAAACATTCTCATATACTGCTGGTGAAAATTTAAAATGATATAAGCATTTTAGAAAACAGCTGGGCATTTAAACATACACCTACCATATGATCCAGCCATTCCATTCTTAGTCAAGTGATAGCAAGCACATGAAAGAAGGCACAAGAGATGATAATCACAGGCAGACCTTGATTACAGTGGTGGTTTCATGACTGCATGCATAAGTCAAATTTATCAAACTGTACACTTGAACTTATGCAATTTATTGTTTGTCAATTACACTTTATTAAAGTTTTAAAAAGGCAAAAGAAAAAATAAAAGGAGGCCCATGCCGGATCTGATGTGTATGACTGTAATCCCAGGATTTGGGAAGCTGAGACAGGATGACAGGTTTGCAGCCAGCCCAGGAACTTAGCAAGACCCTGTTTCAAAAAAATAAAATAAAATAAAATAAAATAGGGCTGTGGGTGTAGATCAGACGTAGAATGCCCCTGGGTTCCATCCCCAGTGACACACACACACACACACACACACACACTCACTCAAAAGGATGCCCACTATGGTACCACTTACTCAAGAGGCCAAGGCAGGAAGATTCCTTGAGTTCAGGAGGTAAAGGCCAGCCTAGGCAACATAGTGAGGATTAAACTCAAGGGCATTCTACCTCAGAGCTACACCCCTAGCCCTTTCAATTTATTTGTTTTGAAACAGGTCTCTCTGCAAAAAATTGTTAAGACCAGTAGTGATCAAAGGCAACATATTAAAAATCTGATGCTCAATACAACGGTGATATTAAGCACAAGTAACCAGATTAGTAGTATGTTTTAAAAAATATAACATGAAATACTTCATAGTGCAAATTGTAAAATACATGGAAAGAAGGTGGTAGAAGGCCCTACTAGGAAGCTATTGTAGGAATTATAGGATAGTTTGAGACTAGTACAACGTTACTAGGTGAAATAAAGCTATTTAGTAAAAGCTGGCAATGCACATGGTGTTTGATCACACTGCTAATAAATCTAATACACGTTTTACTGCAAAGGAGAGCATGATATAAATTTTATAGGTAAACAGTACTCTATCAACCAATGTATACAACAAGTATACAACTTATTGTTGTATATACTTGATAGTATACAATCAAACAAGTATACAACTCAGAAATTTTAGTGGCCCAACTACTTCCTAATATTCAAACTTCTAAAGCCCGGCGTGGTGGCACATGCTTGTAATCCCAGTACTTGGGAGGCTGAGACAGGAGGATCATGGGTTCACAGCCAGCCTTAGCAACTTAGCGAGACCCTATTTCCAAATAAAAAATAAATAAGGTCTGGGGTGTAGCCCGGAGGTAGAAGGCCCCTGGGTTCCATCCCTGGTATCATACAAACAAAAACGGGGGAGGAGCCAGGCATGGTGGCACATGCTTGTAATTCCAGTACTTGGGAGGCTGAGACAGGAGGATCACAGGTTTGTGGCTAGCTAGCCTCAGCAACTTGCGAGGTCCTCTGCAACTTAGTGAGACCCTGTTTCAAAACAAAGAATAAAATATAGGTCTGGGTGTGTTGCTTGGAGTAGAATGTTCAATCCACAGTACCGCAAAAAAAGGGGGGTAACCTGGATCATGACTCTCAAGCACAGAAAGAGAGAGAACTAGCATTGCTGGCAGTCCCCGAGTACCTTTAAGACTTTCATGAAGAGCAATCACTCCTTATTTGGAAATTCCTCCACTTCACATATTTAAATTTCCCCTTCACCTTCCTCAAGTAGGAAATATTTAAGGTTTTTAATCTACAGAAATTCATCTAAAGAAATATTCCTTTTGCTGACCATGGTGCCAACACCTGTAATCCCAGCTACCCAGGAAGCTGAGGCAGAAAGATCTCAAGTTCAAGGGCAACCTGAACAATTTAGCATGACTCAAAATAAAAAGGGATGTAGCTCATTAGTAAAGTGTTTGCTTGGCATCTGCAAGGCCCTGGGTTCAATTCCCAGTACTCAGCAAGGGGTTGAGGGGATTCCTTTTAATATTTGAAAGTATATAAAAGCAAAAATAAAAAAGTGCATGTAAGTAAAAGTATGTGGAATATGTTTCTTACTCCTCTCCCCATACCCAAACTATAAGCTCTATAATACTAAGGATCAGAGGCTATCTTTTTTGCATTGACTGGTAAATTGGTGCTTAGTATATAATTATTTGGTAATGAGGTACTATTAATGTTGAGTTAGTGTTTCCCAGTATAATTCATTTCTCAACTTTTAAGGGCCTAAAGAGTACCCCAGTACCGCAAAAACAAAAACAACCACACATAAAAAACACAAACCAAATATACATGTTTTTCCGGCCTAAAGCTAAATGAGAATCATGGCAATGTAGTAAATATTGAACACAAAATTTATTATTGAATTACATTTTATATATCTTTCCCTTTTTTTTTGCGGTACTGGGGATGGAACCCAGGGGCATTCTACCTCTGAGCTATACCCCCAGCCCTATTTTTTATTCTTTATTTTTGAAACAGGATCTCACTAAGTTGCAGAGTGCCTCACTAAGTAGCTGAGGCTGGCTGTGAACCTGTGATCCTCCTGTCTCAGTCTCCCAAGTACTGGGATTACAAGCGGGCGCCACCACACCTGGCACTTGTGTTTTTTCTTCATCTCCTTCACCATAACATATACCATGCTTAGCTTTCATGGATTTTTCTTACTCCTCTCCCCATACCCCAAACTATAAGCTCCACCACGCCCAGCTTTAAAATGACTTTTTAATGATTAAATGTTTTTGAGATGGGGATGCAGCTCAGTGGCAAAGTGCTCACCTTGCACACATGAAGGCCCTAGGTTCAATCCCCACTACCATAAAAACAAAACAAAAAATTATATGCTGCCTTAAATGACCTTGATTTGCTTTTGTGTGTGTATGCACATGTGGTGCTAGGGCTAGAATCTAGGGCCTTGAGCATGCTAGGCAAGTGCTACAGAACTGAGCTCTAAATATCCAATCAATGTTTATCTTTTTCTCTTTGAAATTTTATTCTTCTGTGATCCAATGGTACAGTACTCACTAAGGTCTAACACAGCAGGAGACATGTCATCCAGTCCAGAAGAGTCACAGATTTTCCTGGCAATGTACTTTAGACAAGGGACCTAAACTGAAAAATCCCACTACCTAAGAGTAAAAATTAACCTATGATATGTTTAAGAACCCGAAAGAAAAAAATGCTAGCTTAGAAAAATTGTGCGAATCTAATTTTGGCATGCTGTTTGTACAGCCAAACCTGTCCTTCCCTTCTATGAGAGGGTAGTGTTACCTGAGATGAAGCAATCATCCTGCCTCAACCTCCCCAGTAGCTGGAATTACATGTACAAGCTGCCTACCTAGCTTTACTCTTCCTTTAAAATACATCAAATTATTGCCTTCTGTACAAATGAAAGTTGCTTAAAGAGACCAACACCTGCTCGTCATTTCCTTCTTTTTTTTGGTATTGGGGATTGAACCCTGGGGCATTCTACCTACCAACTACACTCCCATCCCCCCCTTTTTTTGCGGTACCAGGGATTGAACACAGGGGCATTTTACCTCCGAGCTACACCCCAGGCCCTATTTTTTATACTTTATTTTGAAACCGGGTCTCACAAAGTTGCAGAGGGCCTCACTAAGTAGCTGAGGCTGGCTGCGAACCCAGATCCTCCAGTCTCAGCCTCCCGAGTACTGGGATTACAAGCGTGCGTCACCACGGCTAGCTTTCCCATCCCTTTTTATTTTAAAACCGGATCTTGCTAAGTTGCTGAAGCTGGTCTCAAACCTGCGATCCCTCCTGTCTCAGACTCCAAGTACCAGAATTACTAGCCTGGCCATCACTCCCTTCTTTTGGTTCATGCTGCACTCATCATATATACCTAATTAGCTCATGTATTATTCCTCGTTCACATACCTGTTTTATTTTCCCAACTTTAACAATCTGATGTAGATTTTATTTACATGGCCATAAAACCTAGTAATACTTGAGGCAAAGCAGATACATAGGATACAACCCAGGTAAACTTATATAGATGCTAAAGATGTTGGGACAGTGAGTAGCTAGAGTTAACAGAGAAGACAGCTTGAAAAGGTATAAGAAGCTAGGCCTGGTGGTGCATGCTTGTAATTCCAGTACTTGGGAGGCTGAGACAGGAGAGGATTGCAGGTTCGAGGATAGCCTCAGCAACTTAGTAAGACCCGGTTTCAAAATTAAAGAACAAAATAGGGCTGGGGGTATAGCTGGAGGTAGAATGCCCCTGGGCTCAATCCCCAGTACAAAAACCAAAAAATAAAAACTGTAAGAATTATAAAAACTGGGGATAAAGCTCTACCCAGACCCTGAATTCAATCCTTAGCCGTGCAACAAGAAAAGAAAAATGGAAAGTGAAAATGGTGTAACTATATATAGACAAAGGAAATACAATAGTTGAGGGTTTATAGTAACTTACTTCCAGTACCAAAGTCACTTAAAGATAAAAGAAAATGAATATTCAGCAATGTTAAGTTTATCTCTATAGTTATTTTCAGGTTAATATTAAAAAAGGTACTAATGTACTAGCTGGGCGTGGTGGCGCGTGCTTGTAATCCCAGTACTTGGGAGGCTGAGACAGGAGGATCCGGGTTCGCAGCCAGCCTCAGCTACTTAGTGAGGCCCTTCGCAACTTAGACCCTGTTTCAAAACAAAGAATAAAAAATAGGGCTGGGGTACACGTGTATCCTGGAGGTAGAATGTCCCTGGGTTCAATCCCCAGTACCGCAAAAAAAAAAAAGTTTGAGCCCCAGATTTACGTTTTTTTGGTAGTTTTTCCTTAGCTCAGTTAAACTTACGATTGTTCCATGTGTTACTTCTCACTTGTCAAGTTACTGTTTTGTAGACTTGAAGCAATATGTAAGAACACATATTCATATTTCTTTCACTTCCAAAAATGCTCCAGATTAGTTTGGCAGGTTTGTTTTGTGGTGCTGGGGATTTGAACCCAGGGCCCATACTAGGCAGCACATATTAGGCAAATCCTCTACCACTTAAATCCATCCCCAGTACTGTAAGATTTCCCCCTCCCCACTTTTGGTGGTACAGGGAATTGAACCCAGAAGCATTCTACCTCTGAGCTACACTCCCATCCTCTTTTTAAATTCTTTGTTTTGAAACAGGGTCTCACTAGGTTGCTGAGGCTGTCCTTCTGTCCTTGAACCTGTGATCCTATCTCAGCCTCCCAAATACTGGGATTACAGCCATGTACCACCATGCCAGGCTCCCTACATGTATCTTTTTTCCCCAGAGACAAAGACAGAGGTTTATTTAGGAAAGTGAGGGATACATGTTCAAGGGAAAATACTCTCATATCTCGATAGTATGAGAGCCCCCTGTATGTATTTTTATCCACAGTATTTACTGTATAATTTTGACCAGCATGGTCTCCTCTTTTCCCCTGCAGTTAATCTAGCTGGCCCTCCCAATAGAACTTGCCTTGCAACATGAGGGAAAGCAGTAATCTCCATTTGAGGAAATAAACCACTAAAAGAGTCAACACAAATCTCCCCCAACACTCAACTGTAATAATACCAGAAATAGTAAATTTCTGAAGTTAGAATTCTTTAAGATATTTTCCTACCTTCACACTGGTTCCTTGGAAGAATCTTCCACCTTGTTTTTATCACATTTTCCAAAATTTGTAGTCCATAATACTGAAAATTGGAGAACAGAAGCATGTGAATATATCGTCATAGGACTGGTAACTCTCAGGATTCACAAATGGACAGACATTCACACATTTACATCTAAATTTCCAAAAACATTATGCTACCAAGGTTTAATTACATATATTAAACAAGGAACTATTCACCCATAATACTGAGATTTCATGCATTTTCCTCACTTTACTGTTTGCTACTCTATGTAACGTCCTGCTGTTTATACATGCTCACACCAGGAGGAAGAACCAAATAAAAAGCCCTCTAGCAGCCAAATGGGCTTATCTGAAGAAGAAAATAGCAGCCAGATATGAATTCACAGCATAGATGACTGCTCATAGGCTCACATACTTTAACACAACCAGACTCCTAAGAATTTAGCAGCTTGGATGCTTTCAAGCTTCCTACTATCCTCTAGGAGTTGTAAGCTTTTGGCCAAATATTAAAGTACTATCAGATACTTTCTGTACAAAGTGTTTATAAGCATCACTGGTGTGTTACTTAAGGAGCAGCAAGACAACCCATGAGTTTATTTTAAATTTTAACCCCACCCTTATAATTGCTATTTCTACTAATTTAAAGATAAACTTTTGTGCACAGTCAAAATAATATACAAATGCATGTTGCAATCTGTATCTACCTTTCAGGTATTCCTTCCTTAACATAAAAGTTATAACTAAATGTGTAAGAAAGTTAGAAAGTAAAAATACCACTTTCAAGCCTTTTTATCCCTCCTGCTGATTATGCACTCTAAATAGTCAACAATGTTTTACAGAATTTATAATGCTCCAGGAGCTACTAGCTAAAATTATTACTATGACCAATTAGTGTGGATAGGCAGGAGGAAGAAAAGGGACAAAAATGTTGTGGTATGTTTCAACTGGAAGAATCGGCTACAATACCTGAAAGGTAAACTCATTCATACACAGACATATAACCTCAGATTGCAAGTTTTGGCTGAGAATAAGAGTTCATCTTTAAAATGGTTAGTCGGTATACAATAAAATAGGAGCATTAGTATTTCAACCAGAGGGATCATGTGAATGCTCTTTTTATCCAAAGCACAATATAGACTGTCCCAAACTACATTGTGCTCAAACAGTGAATGTTTTTGCTGTTTTCTTTAACATTTCAAACTTCTAGGAAAATTTTGCCATCTCAACTCAAATCCTACATTTGCAGAACATTCCTTAAAGACTTCCAAAATAAAAGCAAGGCCAAAGCAAAATACTAAAATTACAAATTTGATGCCATTAAAATGGTTCATAATCAGCAGCAAATAGTAAAGCTTTCCATCCTGTTCATTTTTAAGAACACAGCTATCTAGCCCCTAGGTCTCAGAAAAATGTAAATAAGCAAAAAAAAAAAAAAAACTACAAAAGTTCCTGATTAACTGAAATTCTAAATTAGCTTTCAAAAACATACTACCAGCCGGGCATTGTGGCACACACTTGTAATCCCAGTACTTGGGAGGCTGAGACATGAGGATTGCAGGTTCGCAGTCAGCCTCAGCTACTTAGTGAGGCTGTTCCAAAAAAGCGTAAAAGCCGGGCGTGGTGGCGCACACTTGTAATCCCAGTACTTTGGGAGGTGGAGACCGGAGGATCCAGGTTTGCAGCCAGCCTCAGCTCTCTCTCTCTCTCTCTCTCCCTGTCTCTCTCTCTCTCTCTACTAAGTGAGGCCCTCCGCAACTTTGTGAGACCCGGTTTCAAAATAAAGTATAAAAAATAGGGGCAGGGGTGTAGCGCGGAGGTAGAAAAGCCCCTGCTGGGTTCAATCCCCGGTACCAAAAAAAAAAAAAAAAGAAAAAAGAAGAAAAAAAAAGAATAAAAAAACAGGGCTGGGAGTGTAGCTCAGAGGTAGAATACCCCTGCGTTCGATCCCCATTACCACAAAAAAATAAATAAATAAAAATACTATCCTAAAATTTTTCTTCAGTTTTTCAGGCACAAGATCAGATTGTCAAAATCTAGAAAGTCAAAACAATGCACTGCTTACTACATAAAATGATTCCTCTTACTAATAATCAATTAAAGGACCTTTAAAACACTAACAAAATCTCTAAAACAAATATCAAAATAAAAACCTTAAATCTTATTTATGTTTTTATTTGTTTTTAAAGTGAAAGATATTCCCCAAATCTTTATTATTACATTCATTTATTTACTTCTCCCTGACACTTTAGTAACCTAAAATATCTATTTACTATCTTCTAGTCCTTTCTCCAACTATAACAAGGTAGTATAAGCTTGCTGAACATACAATGCATATTTCATCTTTCTGCCAAGGGGGTTGAGGCAAGGAGCCTAATAAAAGCTTGGCACAACTTAGGTCAAAGGAATATATATATACATACATACATATATATATATTTCCCCCCACCATCATAACTTCCTAACACCAAACCTCTCCTAGACATACTCTATATAGGAAACTGAGATAAAGACAATTCACATTCTTTTTTTGGGGGGTGGGGGGAGATTTGGTTAAAAAATCTGAAATGAGAGCCAAATCTGAAAGCCAATGATAAACACCTACTTTGGAAATATCCATAAATAACCCATACGTGCTAAAAAAGACTACAGTTCCATTTTATATCTCAGAACTTGAAAGATCCACTGCTGAGTTATGAAAATGAGGGACAGATAACAGCAAAGACTACATGAAAAAAATAAATGCATGAAATGATCCCTATGGTAGAAATTTCTACTGAGCCCTTATAAATACTTATTTTATGCATTGAATTCCCCTTTCCCCTCCCACCGCCCATGAAACAAAAACAATTGATGAACAGAATTCAGTTAAAGGGAATCAAAAGGGTAGACCTTGTGGAGGCCTGCCGTCAAAGCCTAGCTGTGTCAGTTGCACAGGAAGACACCCCTTTTCTTCCTATTACAAGCAATCAACATAATGGAACATTATGATTAATATCAGGTAGTGTTAACATCTTTAAAGAAAAAAAAATGATTGCATAAAAGCCAAATGTCATAGTGCATAAATTTAGCACCAAATCATTTGTAATTTATGTAAATTGAAGAATTCTTTACCTGTTGCTTTCTTTCTGTTCCTCTAATCATCTCATTTTTCACAAGACAAATTTGAGTTTTTAAAAATACTGTTGATAAATCAACTTAAACATTAGTAATGTCTGTCAGTATAAAAAGCGAAATTTACCAGGCAAGCAAACAGGCAAACACTGTTATGTTACTTAAGGTTAGCACTTTGAGGAAGTTCTGGACTGTAGTTTTGCCCTAAAATTTACAAGATGTCAAAACTAATATTTTTAAAATGTTAAATAACACACTGATTTCAGAAACAGATGTGAATATGGCTATTTTCTGTTTTAACACAATGTATATATTAAGTGGAAATCTTTTGTGTATTAAACAGAATGCCATGAATTTTATTACTTTAAGGCAGTTTAAAGAGAAGCGTGAATCATCAAGCCTAAAACAGTCAAAGCACATTTTGATCAACCCTTCTGTTCAAACTTAAAAATGACCCGAATCATAACATTTTTAATTGCAAATAAAAACTGAGTGCTGTCCCATTAAAAGCATTGTTACCATGGAGTAGGGTTTTAAGCTATCCACACAACTTTGGTGGTGGAAGTGCCTAGCCTGTATTATATTGATTACTTGCCCAAAATAATTCCTCAGATGTTATGTTTCATCTCTGAATAATATTCAGAATTTATGCTTAGACCCATATACATGTTCTAAAAAGGAAAAAATGAAAACCAAAATCAACAACCAAAAAAAAGCCACCTTGCATTCTAGTCCTAATCACAAAACTTCATTCATAATTCTTAGGACTATTTGCAAGAATTAATTCTATGTATAGAGACTAAATTTTGAAATAAGATAACAATATAAAATAATTTGAGATAACAAATGCTAATACTAAAAAGGAGACACCTTCCTCAAAGTTTACGACTGGAAGAAAAGAAGAAATAATGGATTTAAAAACCACCATGTGCTTACTTTTGTGTTCATATTCTGTGAAAATTCCAAAATTGTGTCGACTCTTGTCCACGCATCAGGATGCTCCTTTAAATGTGTCAGTACTTCTTGAGCCATTCTTTGCTAAAATATTAAACAAAATGAATCCTAAGTAACTTATTCTTATGAATCATTCATTTAAAAGGAGACACAAATTCTAATAAGACAGTGATTATATCAACTTATGGAACATCTGAGAAATAATAAGCCATTATAGAAATTAATAAAAGAAATGTTGCCAGGCATGGTAGTACACAAGTAGTGAGACTCCTATCAACCTAGTGAGACACTATTTCAAAATAAAAACAAAATACGTCTGGGGGTGTAGCATGGAGGTAGAACGCCCCAGGTTCAATCCCCAGTACCACATAAAAAATAAATTAATACAAAATAAAAAATGTTAACTATCAGCCGGATGTGGTGGCACATGCTTGTAATCCCAGTACTTGGGAGGCTGAGACAGGAGCATCCGGGTTGGCAACCAGCCTCGGCTACTTAGTGAGACCCTGTTTCAAAATAAAGAATAAAAAAACAGGGCTGGGGTGTAGCTCAGAGGTAGAATGCCCCTGGGTTCAATCCCCAGTATTGAAAGGAAAAAAAAAGTTAAGTATCACTACTTCTAAACCTTAATATAAAATGGGAATGTTTTGTTTTTTGTCTGAGCAATGGGAACTGAACCAAGGGGCATTCTACCTCCAAGCTACACTCCCAGCCCTATTTTTTTTTTTTATTTTGAACAGGTCTCTGCTGGGCATGGTGGCACACGCTTGTAATCCCAGTACTTGGGAGGCTGACAGGAGGACTGTAGATTCAAAGCCAGCCTCAGCTACGAGAGACTCTGTTTCAAAATAAAAAAGGAAATAGGGTTGGGGTTTAGCTCCAAAGTAGAATGCCCCCAGGTTCAAGCCCCAGTATCACCAAAATAAATAAATATAAAGAGATGGGCATGAGGACCTACATTTGTAATCCCAGTACTTGGGAGGCTGAGACAAAGGATCAAAGGTTCAAGGACAGCCTCAGCAAGTATTGAGACTCTCATCAACCTAGGGTGACCCTGTTTCTTTCTTTTTTTTTTTTGCAGTACTGGGGATTGAATCCAGGGTTATTCTACCTCTGAGCTATACCCCCAGCCCTATTTTTTATTCTTTATTCGGAAACAGGGTCTCACTAAGTAGCTGAGGCTGGCCGAAACCTGCCATCCTCCTGTCTCAGCCTCCCAAGTACTGGGATTACAGGCGTGCGCCACCACGCTGGGTTCTGTTTTTTTTTATAGTTAATGAATATTTATTCATTTTCTTAGCAGTTACATGACATGTATGATGTCTGGAAATGTAAATATTTTATACATTTTAAACTCGCTCGATTTTTTTTGGCTATTTTTAATTACATTTATTGGTGCATTGTAGTTACACATTTTGATAAGTGTTAGGGTATCAGAAGCATGTATGCACACATTGCTCATTTAGCCCTCCCTCAAATCCCACCCTATTCCCTCCCCCTTCCCTCCTT
>PVJS01014167.1:0-40823 GCA_004027185.1 Glis glis
TCCCCACCCATGCTCTCACCCAGTACTTATTGCCACCACAGGGCTACCCAGCACCTTTTATTTTTTGGATCTTAAAATGTTTGGAACAAGGCATTTTTCTTACTTTCTGGTGCTTGTGCCTGGGAAAATCAGAATCACAAAGACTATTGTGATCATCATCACTTGATGATGATGCAATAATTCAAGTTGAAAGCCTGGGGGGGGCTGCCTGGCTCTGTGTGGGGGAGGGGTCTGATTCAGAACCAGCTGCACCTGGGCTTCCAACCCTGATGACCCGGCCGGGACTCAGGATTGCTGACCTGCCTGAAAACGGCTTCTTCCAATGTCGACGGGCAAGAGGTGACAGCTGGGCTGCCTCGATAGGAAGCTCACCCGTGTTAGCCATTTCAACAGCGATTTAAAATGCATTTCAAATACCAGGAATAGCAGTTTGTCACTTTCTCTGTTGTTGTTTTTTTTTTCCACACACATATTAATATGGATGTGGCTAGCAGGTTCCAAGCTTTGAATTGTGCTCATTAAGTCACAGCTGGCTGGGAATACATGTCAATCCTATGCTTTTATTTCTCAAGTCGGTTTTATAATGAAATTAAAATGGACTCCTCCAAACACCCCCTTCCCTGAAAGCAAAGCAGCTGTGCCCTCTAGGGAGTGGATGCCATGTTCCCAGGATGGGATGATGCTCTATGCGCAAAAGAAATGCATATGTAATTTCAGTAATTAAAACATTTAATTTGGTGATTACCCTCACAAAAAGAAAACTGCTCGAATTACCCCAGTGGAGGAATGTTCCATCCAACTGTTCCAACTGGGGGGGTCTTTTGCCCCCACCCTGCACTGGATGCTCGCTGTCCCTTTCAGGGAACAACCCACCTGCTTGGAATGTCCCTTTGTCACTCACCACATCCAGGTTCTCAGAGTGGAAGTGTGGCTGGATAGATGGCCCCCAGAATTACTCCCTTTTCTCTGCTGAAATGCATGGTCGGGTTTCTGAGACATAGAATAAATAAATAAATATTTATTTATTTACTTACTTACTTCTGGTACTGGAAATTGAACCCAGGGGCGTTCTACCTCTGAGCTACACCCCCAGCCGTATTTGATTTCTTTATTTTGAAACGGGGTCTCACTAAGTTGCAGAGGGTCTCAATAATTTGCTAAGGCTTTCCTTGAACCTGTGATCCTCCTGTCTCTGCCTCCCAGGTACTGAGATCACAGGCATGCACCATCACACCCAACTCTTATTTTTAAAAAGAACTAAGGAAAAAGCTGAATCACTGTTCCTCCAAAGGAATCCCCTCAGGGAACATAACACCCTGAACACCCTGAAGGAGTCTAGACATTTCATGAAAAACTTTTGGGTGTAAATAAAATTAGTGATATCAAGTCAATTCACCTGGAGACTCTGGCCCCCACACTGGACCTCCTGAAACTGCCTGGAACCCTGGCAGAGGCCCAGGAATTTGGCTTTTTAACAAGCTCCCAGGGTGACTCATTTGCCACCTAGAGTCTGGGAGCCACAGAGATGGGGACCTCCACACTTCATCAGCGCAGGGTTGGGGTGTGACCTGAGTCACTCAGGGAACGAAGGCGCCTAACCTTTGATTGGGTGCATCTGAGCTCACCTGGCAGCCTCTGTGCTTCATTTGGAAGTGACAAATTAGAAAATGATGTGCAATTAAGCTTTTCACAAGGCAGTTAATCAGAGCCAGCCTTGGAGTCCCTGGGTAATCAGGAAAATCAACGAGATTCCCCATGTTGTGTGGGCTGCAGGATGACAGAAGCTGAATCCTTCAGAAGTTGCCTGCCAGCCCCGGAACAGGCCGGGTGAGTCCTGCACCTCTCACCCGCTGGGCTCTAACTCTCAGAAGCTGCTGCGGAAGAGCCCGGCACATGGGCACATGCTCTGTTTCTTCAGTGACTTCCAAATGTCAGCCAAATCCCAGGCCTCGGGAATCTCCGGGGAGCTAATGAAAAATATAGACATCTGGCCACTGTAGAGAGGCTTGGAGGCTGGACCCTGAAATCTGTCTGTGTAGTGATCCTCCCTGGAGTATGGGTACCACTGTCAGCAGATAGCACTGTTTGTTGGATCATGAAGTTATTAGAAATTAACCCCCAGAGAAGCCAATGTAAAGGAAAGAAGGCAGATCTCACATGGAGGAGAGCTATGAGTGACTTGCTGCTGCTGCTGCTGCTAGAGTCAGCCAGATGTTCTCACAGGGGATTGCAGTCAATGAGGAACGGAAAGAAAGGCGTTCTTCAGAGAGGTCGCGTAATTCACGTTTGTTTTACTCTCATTTGGCACCAGGAGCTTCCAGAAAATGATGGGAAGAATTGGGTAAAGATTCAATTCAAATTGCATGGGCTGCTGTCTCTTATGAGGAATTTTAAAAAGGGAGATGTGTGTGTGTGGCGGGGGAGGTACTGGGGATTGAACCCAGGGGTGTTCTACCTCTGAGCTACATCCCAACCCTTCTTATTTTTTATTTTGAAACGGGCTCTTGCTAACTTAGTGCATGCTACCTTCAAACCTGCAATCCTCCTGTCTCTGCCTCCTAAATACTGGGGTTATAGGAATGTGCCAACATACCTGGCACATACACACACAAAAGGATATTTCTAGCAGTGTGCTATAAGTGGGTATTTTGGTGGGGGGAGGGGTGGGGAGGAAAAGAAAAGTCTCAATTTGTAATATTTGCTGGTTTCCTTGGGATAAATACTCCCTCCATGGCAGATTATTTTGGGGTGCTGGAGATTGAACTCAGAGGCATTCTACTCCCAAGCTACACCCCCAGCCTGATTTTATTTCTTATTTGGAAACAGGGCCTTACTAGGTTGCTGAGATCCTTGCTAGGTTGCTTAGGCTGACTTTGAACCTGTCTCAGTCTCCCAAGTACTGAGATTACAAGCATGTGCTGCCACGCCCGGCCAGATTTTTTTTTAAATTTTGATTTAGTTTGGTTTTGGTGCTGGGGATTGAACCCAGGGCCTCAAGCATGCTAAGCACATTCTCTATCCCCAGTTATACCCTCAGCTCCTCTGTTGTATATTTCTTTCTTTTCTTTTCTTTTGTCTTTTTAGTACCGGGGATTGAACCCAAGGGCATTCTACCTCTGAGCTACTCCCCCAGCCCTCTTTATTTTTTTATTTTGAAATGGGGTCTTGCTACATTACTGAGAGTCTCGTTACATTGCTGAGGCTGGCCTTGAACTGGCAATCCTCCTGTCTCAGATTCCCAGATACTGGGATTACAGGCTACCTGTGTCTTTATCCCTGTTATCTGTTGTCTATGTCAAACCGCCCATGTGTCCTCATTGAAGGTGGAGTTGGGAAGAGATGCGCAGAATTGACTCTGCTGGTATGCAGGCACCTGTTCCAGCACACCTCTGGATAGTTCCCATAATCAAAGAAGATCTTCCTGCAATTATCCAGTAGCATGTGCAGCATCACCAAAATGCGGTCATACTGGAATCCCAGAGGATGGGAACGGGCAGAGTCGCTGAGCTCACCAACTGTGCTGCCGGGAGCTGGCTTCTCTCCAGGTTTGCAGAAATTAGTGCCTACCCACCTGGAGTTCTTGTAATGGCCAAGCTCTGGCTCCCTGGACCAAACACCAGCAGCCTAGTGTCCTAAAGGGTTGGGAACATGCAGTGGAGCAGGAATTAAGAATTTTAGGTGGAAGAGGGGGATATTTGAATTCTGCTAATGGTCACTCAGTGAAGACAAAGGATTCATAATAAAAGCAATAGAGATGCTGCCCACTGCCCTGGTACACAGATGAGCGGGATCTAAACAGCTGCAGCCAAAAGCAGAAGGAGAGAGCCAGGTATCACACATCCTGCACAACTGAGCTGGAGTGGAATGGAAAGTATCCAATTAATCATTCAAATTTGTGCCTAAGGAGCCAGGATGCTCAGTTATGAATTTCAAGTACTTTAAAAAACAGCTCTGGGGAGAGATGCGAGACCCGTGATGGATATAAAATTAACACAGAATTTCCCAAGTAGATTAAAAGCTGTTAGGTAAATAACAGGAAAGAAAGACAAGGTTGCTGGGAAATAGTTCGTTTGTGTGAGTGAAGAAATAATGGGGTTGGGGGTGGGGGTTGCAGATCCCTGTTTGGTAAGAAATATCTTTTCCCTTCCTGACCTTCCTAGGGAGCTCTTTGGCTCTGAAACAGAAGCCAGACACTTTGTACAGCTCTGTTCCTATATTTCATTAATGTGTCAAACAGATTTAGGAGTGAAGAGTTTAAGGACAGCAGAGCACACAGAATGCTATATTTTCAAGTCCCTTGCTGTTTTGCAAACCCCAGCCCACAGCACATTGTGTGTGTGTGTGTGTGTGTGTGTGTGTGTGTGTGTGTGTCTGTGTGTGCACGCACGCGTGTGTTTGGGGTGGGTTGAAGGCAAGCTAGGAAAATACTTTTTATTAAAAAAACAAGTGAGATCCTGCCATGCAATGTGCTACTAAAAATATTGCTCCCGGGACTGGCAGGCAGGCAGTGTGGGCGGGAGCCAGCTTGCATTGGTTCATGGAAGCCAGTGGTGCCCATCTCTTGTCAACTTGATACTCGGTGATATCAGTCTGATAGCTTGAAATTGGCCCTAGTGGGAATATTGACACCATAGTAATTAGCGAGTCCTACAAATCAGCCCATTTGTCCCTGGAGAGCTAGTTGTTACAGATCTATCATCACACAGCTGCTGGCAAGTTATCCTACTGAGAGGTTGGATCAGGACCAGCCGTGTGTGTTTGCTAGAGGGGGCTGCCGTAACAAAATGCCACAGACTGGGTAGTGGAAACCATGGAAATGTACTGCTCACAGTTCTGGAGGCTTGAAGTCCGGGATCAAGGTGGTCACAAGTTTAGTTTCTCCTGAGGCCTCTCTCCTTGGCTTGCAAGTGGCCGCCTTCTCCCTGTGTCCTCATGTGGCCTTTCTTCTGCGCATGTTCATCCCTGGTGTCTCTACCTCTTCTTATAATGACACCAGTCATATTGAATTAGTGCCCCACCCTTATGACTGCATTCAACCTTAACTCCTTTTTTATTTATTCATTTAATTTTTCTGTACTGGGGTATTGAACCTAGGGGTACTCTACCACTGAGCTACATCCCTGGCCCTTTTTATTTTTGAGACAGGGTCTCGCTCAGTTGCCTTGGCTGGCCTTGAACTTGCAATCCTTCTGCCTCAGCCTCCCCAGTAGCTGGGATGACAGGCATGTGCCACCCACCACACCTGGCTTATATCTATAGTCTTGATCAAACAGTACCTGCAGCCCTGGTATACAGACAAGTAGATTATGTATGTTAATTATGTAAGTCAGTGCGGTGGTTTGGGTGTGGTTTGAGTGGGGTCTGTTAGGATTTCATGGGTTATCTGGGTGTGGTGGTGACCCCGTAATCCAAGTACTTGGGAAGCTGAGACAGGAGGATCACAGGTTCACAGCCAGCCTCAGCAATGTAGCAATGCCCTCAGTAGCTTAAAGAGATCCTGTTTAAAAATAAAAAATAAAATAGGGCTGGGGGTGTAGCTCAGAGGTAGAATACTTGTGGGTTCAATACACACACACACAGAGATTTCATGTGTTGAGATTTAGTCTCCATTGTGAGGTACTAAGAGGTAGAAACTCAATCTGATTATGGAGTTCAGAGGTGGGGCTTTTGGGAAGTGATTCGGATTATATAAGGTCATCAGACTGTGGCCCCCATGATTGAGTCCTGGTGGCTTTTAAGAAGAGGCAGAGACCAGAAGACACACACACACACACACACACACACACACCCTTTCTCTTGCCCTGCACTGCCCTATGCCACCCATCTCTGGACTCTGCCAGCAAGAAGAACATCCTAGATGTGGGCGGGCCCTTGAGCCTGCACTTTCAGTACCATGAGCGAAAATAAACCTCTTTTCTTTATAACTTACCAAGTCTGTGGTCTTGTATTATTAGCAACAACAAATGGACTACTACAGTTAGTAAATTCCTTTTATCATTTAATCCATTTTTCACTGAGTTTTCAGTTACAATAAAAACCTAATGAGGGATTATAACACCAGAGTGCTGTGTGTGTGTGCGCGTGTGTGTGGTGGGGGGCGGACGGCATTTCTGTGACGTGCACTTGCTAGTTCAGTGCGTCAGCTACGTCATTGTACATCTACTCAAAGGCCCCACCATCCCTCTCTTGATGCCTAGGTCAGGGGCTGTTACGATCGGGGGGATGCAGGCTTCCTCAGCAGTCTCCTTGAAGGGACTAGCAGTATGAGAACCCTTGGGAACCTCCACAGGGACACATCCTCTTTCAGAAGCAGGAGAGGCCTGGGGAAGCCGGTCCCAGCCTGTGGCAGCGATTTGACAACTGTGGGCCATAGCCTGGGGACAGTGGTGCAGCAGGAGGATGTGTGTATGGCTACAGGCTCAGGAGCACAGGTTTTCTTGTCTGATTCTGAGAGATGCCCTCCTGCCTCCCCACTTCAGCCTGTCCCCCAGCAGCACGACCTCCATCAATCCATTCATCCTGCAATGCTGTGGACAGGGAAGTGGGGGACAGCCTCCTCCCTGGCTGGGGGTAAGTTCAAGTGTGGACAAACCATCACAACCTTGATGAGGGCTCTACACACAGGCATAGTCTCTGTGGAGCATCTTACAGGTGGGCGGAGGAGGCTGTCCCGGGGAGGTGGTATTTGAACTAGATCTGAATGATGAGCGGGGTTAGCTAAGCAGACAGGGGTTAAGAACAGGGAAGGCAGGGCAGGAAGCTGGCAAAGGCGCGGAGGTGGAGAGAGCAAGGAGCAGCCTGCTGTCTGCAGTCAGTCTCCCCTTCTCCTCGGGAGCACCTCATGCTGCCCCCTCCCCTGCTCAGATCCAGATGAGCCCCTGAGTTCTGGCTTTGTGGGGAGTGGTGGGAAGAGCTCACAGACTGGGAGAAGTGAAAGGGGTCACTGTGAGCGTTAACAGAAGTCTTCCGTGTGCTATGAAGGGGAGGAAGAAGCTGGAGAGTAGGAAACTATGATCAGACAACAGAATTTCCAAACTTAAGATGTGGGAGGTGAGCCAGGAATGGTGGTGCACGCTTGTAATCCTAGTACTTGAGAGGCTGAGACAGGAGCATCACAGGTTCGAGGACAGCCTCAGCAACTTAGGCCCTCTGCAACTTAGTGAGAACCTATTTCAAAATAAAAATAAAATAGGGCTAGGGGTGTATCTTGGAGGTAGAATGCCCCTGGGTTCAATCTCCAGTACCACACACACACACACACACACACACACACACACAAAGGATGTGGGAGGTGAAGCAGTTCTAGGAGGTGACAGAAGCTGGAGGAGCTTGGAGGTGGGTGTCAAGGTGAAACTGACTAAAGACAAGCAATTCAGGGGGCTAAGATCAAGACGGGTGCTGGCCTGGCGGTTGGCAGGGTTGGCAGGGGGAGAGTGAGCTGCTGAGGAGGTGCAGGGGAGATGGCGGGAGACCGTCCTGGGCCGCGACTCCTGCCTGCTGTCACCGTCTGAGGGCTTGGGAATATCCTCAGGGGGGCTTTTACAGCTGGGCTGGGGGCCATACTCCTTCCCCCATGCCTGAGAAGTGTCAGAAAAACAGAGCTCCAATTTTATTTATATAACAGACAAACATCTGTTTATAAAACTAGGAACAAATTAAATTCCAAAAAAGAAATAAGGAATCAGGCATTAGTAGTGCTCTGACTGTATCTTGAGTCTCTGGAGCACCCAGAGGCACCCCCAGAGGGTAATATAAACAGAAATTAGCCATATTACCCCCCCATACTGGGGATAGAACCCACTCATGCTAGACAAGTGCTCTACCACTAAACTACAACCCCAGCCCTTTTTATTTTTATTTTGAGACAGGGTCTCACTAAGTTGCCCAGGCTGGCCTCGAACTTATGATCCTCCTGCCTCAGCTTCTCAAGTTGCTGAGATTACAGGCATGTGCCAGTGTGCCTAACTAATAAGCCACATTTTGGGGGATGGCATCCACCAGAGTTGAGCACCTGCAGCCCTCTGCGGGGCTCTCCAGTATTCTCAGGAGCTCCTCAGTGTCTCTAGAAGCTCACGGCAGCCTCCATAGGCCCCGCTTGGAGTCCACCACGTTGCACATCTTCTGCTCCGGCTCACTTTGCCAAGATTCCTGGTCCCCTCATTTAGAAGTTACCTGGGGGTTTCTGCTCATGTTCCCAGGGCAGTTCTCACTTGAAGATTTTGACATCTTTACAAAGGGTGCCGTCTCCTAGGCTCCCGGAGCTGCCTCTAGCAGGTTCTCTGGAGCAGCAGTGCTCCTGGACACTGCTGTTGGTACCACGGGGACCTCCTCCAGGTCAGCACAGGACACCCAGGGCCACTGCCAGTGTGCCAAGGATGGAAGGTACTCTGTTCCCTGGGGCCTTTGAAGGACCAATGCTGTCTCATGTTTCAGGCTGGAGTGGGGAGACCATGATTCCCCTTTATTGGGTGTGCTCCTGCAGTTGGTTGGGGTGCCCACACCCCAGCCACTTGGAAGCTGAGCCCTCTGTGCAGGCCCAAGGTGCTCTCTCGGATCCCCATGGAGGCTGGCGATCTCACAGTCACCCAGGCCTGAGCTCCTCCTGCGGCTACTAGTTCTGCTCCTGGCCCTTCAGCATCCTCCCCATGCCATTTTCTGCACACTAACTTGACCCTGCCATGAACCTCAGCTCATTCTTTGATTTTTATCAGAGAAAACTGCTCATATAGGTGATCTGTGAGATGTGATAGATATTACTGAACATTTAGGAGGGTATGGAGGTCCATACTGTAGCAGCACAAATTCAAAGAGACTGGACATTCCTTAGGCTTCGAAATAACTTAGTACTGGCTGCGTATGGGTACATGCAGCTTGTAAAACTGTTTAGCAATCTGGTAGAGCTAAGCAAATGCATGCCCTGTGTCCACAAAAATGCTGTGAATGTTCACCAAGACATGTACCAGGATGACCCCAACAGTCCCAGTCCCCACAATAGTCCCAAGTGGAAATTGCCCAAATGCCCATCTACACAAAACGCATAAACAAATGTGGGGCAATTATATGATGGAATACCATACGGAGATGGCAAAAAATTAAAAACCACACAGGCAACAACACAGGTGAGTCTCACAGCTCTGATGCTGAGAGAAGTCAGATACCAGAGAACAGATTTTCCAATACTACCATTTACATAAGTTTTTTTGTGTGTGTGGTACTGGGATTGATCGAGCTACCCCCCCCAGCCCTATTTTTTTTATTCTTTATTTTGAAACAGGGTCTCACTAAGTTGCAGAGAGCCTCACTAAGTAGCTGAGGTTGGTCGCGAACCCAGATCCTCCAAGGCTGGCTTAGAACCTGTGATCCTCCTGTCTCAGCCTCCCAAGTACTGGGATTACAAGTGTGCGCCACCACGCCCGGCTTCCATTTACATAAGTCTTGAAACCGAGCAGCTCTCCTTTGAGGCACCGGAAACAGGATAGTGGACCCTTGTGGAGAGGCCGGTGACCACAAGGAGGCATAATGGGGGCTTCTGGGGTACTCTTGGTGTAGGTGGAAATTCGCTAGGCTAAACATTTATAATCGGTTCCCATTTCTGTGTGTATGTTATTCCTCAATAAAATTTACATTAAATTAAAGAAAATAGTCAGGCACAGTGGCACACACCTGTAATCCTAGTGATTCAGGAGGCCAAGACAGGAGAATCACAGGTTCTAAGCCAGCCTTGGCAACTTAGCGAGACCTTGTTTCAAAATAAAACACAAGCCAGGTGTGGTGGCGCACACTTGTATCCCAGTATTTGGGAGGCTGAGACAGGAGGATCACAGGTTTGCAGCCAGCCTCAGCTACTTAGTAAGGCCCTCTTTAATTTAGTGGGACCCTGTTTCAAAATAAAGAATAAAAAATAGGGCTGGGGGTGTAGCTTGGAGGTAGAATGCCCCTGGGTTCAACCCCCAGTACTGCAAAAACAAACAAACACACACACACACACCAAAAAAAGGCTGGGAGTATAGCTCAGTGGTAGAGCACCTGTGGGTTCAATCCCCAGTACCACCAAAAAAAAAAAAAAAAGAAAAAAGAAAGCCCTCCCACCTTTTGACAGTGAGGGATTTCCCAGGGGCCCTGACAGCCACAAATGGTCTTGTCTTTCTCCTCCTCCTGCTCCCCTCCCTCCTTCGAAGCCCACAGTCCTGCTTGCTGTCTCTAAGGCACAGGGGGCCAGCTGTCCCCTCAGGGCTCACTCTTCACCCCTGGATGTGTTGGGAGGGTGCAGGGAGGGGCAGAGCAGCCCTGGCAGCCACGCTGGTTCCGTCCTGAGCTGCAGGGCGATGCCAGTGCGCCTTCTGCCTCTGGGACTTTCCAGCTGAGCAGCCATGGGAAAGTGACTCTGCTGCTCTGTGCTTCAGATCCCTCGTCTGTGCAGCTATGACAACGGCAGCGCCTACCTGGAAGGGTTGGCAGTGAGGACAGAGGCCTGGCACCTAGAGCCCTGCCTGCATCCGCCGCACAGCAATCATGGCGCTTTGTCCCCTCGTCTTACAGAAGTTCTCCTAGAGCTCTGTCTTGGTTTTGTCCCCTTCACGTGCCCTGGCTGTCTTCTTGTACTCCAACAGGAGTCTGTGCAGGGAGGAGGTGGACGTAGTACAGGACCGAGAATAAAACCAGGCCACAAACGCCATGCTGTACCCAGAGCCCAGTCTTCCCTCCAGACTGAGACTGAGTTTTCTCCTTCTCCCTCCTTTAGGCGAGTTCTTTCTCGAGAAGCAAATGGAGCCGGGCGTGGTGGCTCACACCTGTTATCCCAGTACTTGGGAGGTTGAGATAGGAGGATCACAGGTTTGTGGCCAGCCCCAGCAACTTAGTGAGGCCCTCCACAACTTAGTGAGATCTTGTTTCGAAATAAAAAATAAGCTGGGCGTGGTGGTGCATGCTTGTAATCCCAGTACTTGGGAAGCTGAGACAGGAGGATCGCAGGTTCATGGCCAGCCTCAGCTACTTAGTGAAGCCTCTGCAACTTAGTGAGGCCTTGTTTCAAAATAAAGAATAAAAAATAGGGCTGGGGGTGTAGCTCGGAGGTAGAATGCCCCTGCGATCCTCCGGTCTCAGCCTCCCAAGTACTGGGATTACAAGCGTGTGTCACCACGCCCGGTTTATTTTTTTATTTTGAAATAAAGTCTTGTTAAGTTGCTGGGGCTGGCCTCAAACCTGCAGTCTTCCTGTTTCAGTCTCCTAAGTACTGGAATTATAGGCATGTGCCACCACACCCAGCCTGTTTAAATTTCTAATATGGTAAATATCGATAGATAAAACCCATGTGACCAAAAACTCTTTGGGGCCCTCGATAACTGTGGAGTATAAGGAGGCCATGGGACAAAGACATCCCCCTGTCCCTCCCCCTCTCCATCCCCCTCCTCTTTGGGCCATCCAGTCCCACTGCTCAAAGGCAGGCTGGGCCTTGGCCTCTCTCCAGCTTCTGCCATAGGAGTTCCACCTTGTTCTCTTTCTGCTGAGCTCCTGCAGGGAGCTGAGAAAGAGTCAGGGATCAGAATGTACCCCAGCTCCCGGGAGCTTTCCCTGGAAAGCTGAGTCAGACAGAACGTTAGGTAAAAAGAGGGTTTTGGACTCCATGTTCTCTGGTTAAATGCAACCCCAGCTGGAGGTAGAAGAACCTGGTGGAAAATTCCCTCCCTTGTAGAGAACCCTCAGTTGGAAGACTTGGGGCTCTCCTCGGCGGGAATGTTCTGTTCTGCATCTGTCGTGTGAACTGACAGACAGTTCATGCTCCTCTGTGAGGCAAGCGATCCATGCCTTGTGGGGAAAAGCGTTCTTGGCCGGGAACATTCCCTGGGAGAGAGAAAACATCCATTGTCAAGGGGGGCAAGAGGATTCCACCCAGTGAAGGACTGCTGAGGAAGCAGCCTCACCCATCGCAAGGTGATTACAGGGGGGACACAGTGGTACCCTGCCAAGAGCAGAAAAGCACATTACACCTTCTATTTTAATTAATTTTTGGTACTGGGGAACGAACCCAGGGGCATTCTACCTCCGAGCTACACCCCAATTCTATTTTATTTTTTATTTTGAAATAAGGTCTCTTTAGGTTGCTGAGGGTCTCATTAAGTTGCTGGGGCTGTCCTAGAACCTGTGATCCTCCTGTCACAGCCACCCTAGTACTAGGATTATAGGCATGTGCTACCATGCCTGGCTATTTTATTTTATGTTTGATACTGGGAATTGAACCCAGGGGCATTCTTTCTACCTCTGAGCTATAGCTCCCCCCCGCCCTTTTTATTTTTTATTTTGAAATAGGTGCTCACTAAATTGCTGAGGCTGGCCTCGAACCTACAATCCTCCTGTCTCAGCCTCCAAAGTACTGGAATTTCAGGTGTGCGCCACCATGCCCAGTGCCTTTAATTTAATTTAATTTTTATTTTATTTTATTTTGTTTTGTTTTATTCGAGGCAGGGTCTTGCTAAGTTGCCCAGGCTGGCCTCAAACTTGTGATACTTCTGCCTCAGCCTCCCAAATAGTTAGGGTTACAGGCATGCGCCACTGTGCCCAGCTACTTCACTCCATTTAAACAACAAAACGTACAGCAAGTCAAGCTTCACTTGCTGTCAAGGTGTGTGGATAATAATAGAAGCAGGAATATTTATATAAACGATCCTTACCTCATAGGGTTGTTGGGAGGGTTAGCTTGGTGCAGATTCAAGCATTCATTAGGTGTGAAATAAAATTATTATTCAAGTAAGCATCAATTAAGAGGTAGGCAGGGTGGTTGAAGAGTTAGGGATATTTAAAAAAAAAAACCCTCAAGCTAATCGGGCCACCATCTGTGGCAGAAACAAGTCCTCCGGTTCCTAGCTGGACATAGACATGTGCTCTTCTTCTGTTTGAATGATTCCAGTGTGAAGTTCAGGGAAGTTTTTTGGTCTCTGTCCTCATCGAGAACAGTCCAGATTATTGCTGACAATTTTTCTTGGATAATTCATGAGACTGAAAGGGAGGAGGGGAGAAGGGGCAAGTGAAGATAGGGGACAAGTTGAAAACTCTAGTTGTCACAAAGAATCCAGAGCTCATGATAAAACTCCCTGTTACCAGCCTGGTACTATGGCACATGCCTGTAATCCCAGCCACTTGGGAGGCTGAGGCAGGAGATCGCAAGTTCGAGGCCAGCCTGGGCAACTTAGTGAAACTCTGTCTCAGAGTAAAAAAAATAAAAAAGGGCTGGGGGCCAGGTGTGGTGGTGCATGTTTGGGAGGCTGAGACAGGGGGATCACAGGTTCTAAGCCAGCCTCCACAATTTAGTGAGACCCTGATTCAAAATTTAAAAAAAATTAAAAAGGGAGCTGAGGCGGAATGTGCCAAGGTTCAATCCCCAGTATACCTGCACCCAGGTAAGTGTTCAACGCTGGCAAATCAGAGTGGTTTGGTCACCCTGATACTTCTATCTATTCCTCAAATCTTAAAAACAAAACAAACAAACACCACAAAACACCTTCTTTTGTGATGCTCAAGATTGAACCCAGGGCCTTGCGCATGCCCAGCAAGTGCTGTACCACTGAACCACATCCCAGCCCCAGCTCTAGTTTTAATGAAGAATTAACTCATGTGTTTTTCTGGTATGACTCCTTCTCAATAATGTCTGATTAGATTTGCTGAGAGAAAAAGGAAAATGCATTCTGAGCTGCTCCCAGCTGTCAGACTCCACCAGGGACAGCAACCTCCCCACTGCAGCCATGTGCAGGCTTCCTGTGTGTCTGCTAAACATCAAATTCCCTGAGGAGGATTGGATTAGCCACCTCTGGTTATGTGCCTTTCCTTTGGCTGGGCATATTTATGGGCAGCACCTAATGGTGAAGGGTAGGAGTGGGAGGGGAGAAAGTTATTTTACCAAAAGAAGATTCTATGAATGATGAGTAGGCCACACAGCTGAAGTCCACGACGGGAAATCTTTCCTAGTAGTCTACTCAGAGCAATTCCTTAAAGCCCTCCTGGATATATATTTATATATTTATTTATATTCATTTATTTATTTATTTTGGTGGTACTAGAGATTGAACCCAGGGGCATTCTACCTCTGAGCTACACCCCGAGCCCTTTTTTGGGGAAACAGGGTCTCTCTAGGTTGCTGAAAGTTTTGCTAAATCACTGAGGCTGGTCTTGAACCTGTGATCCTCCTGTCTCAGCCTCCCCAGTACTGGGAGTACAGGAGTGCGCCACTACACCTGGCTCCGCCTGGATTTTAGAGGCAGGGGCTAGAGGTGAGTTTAGTAATTTAATGCAAAGCTGATAGTGAGCTAGACAGCATAATATCAGAAAGTGTCTCATTATAAAACTGATAATATCCTCATAGAAGAAACTTAGAAAACACAAGAAAGTCTAGAGAAGAAAAATAATTTTTTTTTTGGCTGGGGGTACTGGGGATTTTTTCAGGGGAGTTCTGGGAGTCTAATCCAGAGGTATTCTACCTCCAAGCTATACCGCAGCCCTTTTTATGTTTTATTTTAAAACAGGGTCTTGCTAAGTTGCTGAGGCTGGCCACGAACCAGCTGTCTCACCTCCCAAGTACTGGGATTACAGGTGTGTGCCACCATGCCCGGCTCCAGTGCTGAGGATCTGAACCCAGGGCCTGTGCTTATACTCTACCCCTGAGCTGAGCTATAACCCCAGCCATAGAGAAGAGAATTTTTAAGGCCATATATAATCCTACTTCTCAGAGATAGCCATAGTTAATTTTTAGGGTTTTCTCTCCTTCAGTGGATTTTTTTTAACAGAGTAGGTGATGTTGTATGTATAATTTTGTGCCAGATGTTTAAGCGCATACATTGATTCCATAACTGCTTAGAGGAATGCCTTGCTGACACTGGCCTAGTGAACAGATGTGACCTGCGGCTGCCCAGGTGGAGGGGGCAAAAGGGACCCTTTCTAGCCCATAGTTCTGCCAACACTGAGACTCAAGTGAGTGTTGCCCAGCTTGAGAAGTCGCCAAGACCTGCCCTCCACTGTAGAGTATGTTCTACCTGGACACCAGGCAAGTGGACAGGAGTGTCCACAGTCCTGTGTAAGGAAGGGTTGCCACCTCCATGTTAGAGCCCACGGAGGCGCCCTGTGCTTATGCTTCCAGGGGCTGTGCCTGTAGACTGTCGTTGGGGGTTTTAGCAGGTTCTGATGCATTTCAACATTGTCCTCCTGACACGAACAGATCACATTTTCCATCCTTTCATTCATTCATTCATCCATCCATGTATGTATGTATGTATTTATTTATTTATTTTGGTACTGGAGATTGAACCTGAGGGCATTCTACCGCTGAGCTACAGCCCCAGCCCTTTTTATTTATTTTTTTAATTTTGAAACAGAGTCTCACTAAGTTGTTGAGGGTCTTGCTAAGTTACTGAGGCTAACCTAGAACTTGTGATCCTTCTGTCTCAGCCTCCCAAGTACTGGGATTAAAGGCATGTGTCACCATACCCAGCTCTATCCGATTTTTTTTCCCCTGTGGTACCAGAGATTGAACCAAGGGGCATTTTATCCCTGAGCTACCCTGACCCCCAGTCCTATTTTTAAAATTTTGAAACAGATTCTTGCTCAATTGCTGAGGCTAGCTTTGAACCTGCAATCCTCCTGTCTGGGCCTCCCATGTACTGGGATTACTGGCATGTGCCACCACGTCTGGCTGCTCATCTGATCTTAAAGCAGACACTACCTTCATTCTGTCATTTGAAACGATGTCAAGGTGGGATAATGGGAGAATCCTCATTGAAATACAGCCATGACCATCTTAATAATGTGCCGTGGAGATTCAGATGTGTGTATTTAAGCTTCTGAACCTGTGTGTTTAGCAAGTGAAAACTGAGAGCTGGCCTTTTCAACCTTTGCTGACATTTGCTAAGGGATGGAATTCAAGGGGATGGAAGAGTGCAGAAGTCTGTCACTTGGAGCTAGAGGAATCTGGACATCTTCTGCAATAAACTCCCAGCAAAGAGTAGCCAAGTTCCTAATAGCAGAATCTATCCCTCAGGATTGGGTAAAATCACTGGTTTTGTTTTTTGGGTTTTTTTTTTTTTTTTGAGGCTGGCCTCAAATGTGCAAATCTCCTGCTCTATCTCCTGAATAGCTGGAACTACAGTGTGTATCCCCATGCCTGGCTAAATTCACTCTTTTTTTTTCTTTTTTTGCGGTACCGGGGATTGAACCCAGGGGCGTTCTACCTCCACACTACACCCCCGGCCCTATTTTTTATACTTTTATTTTGAAACCGGGTCTCACAAAGTTGCAGAGGGCCTCACTAAGTAGCTGAGGCTGGCCGCAAACCCGGATCCTCCGGTGTCTGCCTCCCAAGTACTGGGATTACAAGAGTGTGCCAACACGCCTTGCTTAAATTCACTCTTTTTAAAAATTTAATTTAATTTTTGTGTGGTACTGGGGATTGAACCCAGGGGCATTCTACCTCTGAACTACACCCCAGCCCTATTTTATTTTTATTTTGAAACAGGGTCTCCCTAGGTTGATGAGAGTCTCACTATTTACTGAAGCTGTCCTCAAACCTGCAATCCTCCTGTCTCAGCCTCTCAAGTACTGGGATTACAAGCACGCGCCACCATGCCCAGCTCTAAAATCACTCTTGAAGGGCATCAGCTTTTGTCTGTAGAAGAGTATTATTGAACTTTGCTGTTTGATTCACTCCATGTGACCCAAGGGGCCAGCCTCTTGTTTTCTTTGCTATGATACTTCATCTACATGAAAGGACCTCCCTGGTCAAGGCTGGGGAGTGTGGAGCCACTGGGACCTCCAGGCATGGTCTAGTGATACACAAAGGACTTCGGCTTAGGGGCTTCAGTCTCTGATTTCTCCTGTGAGCCTTCCATGAGCTCCTTCATGTCTCCATTTCAAGTTGTTTTTCCTCAATTATCTGCCTCGCCCCCCCCTTCATCCTGAATGATCTTGCTTTCTCCCAGAGTCCCAGCCACCCATGGAATTATGGCTCCCTCATTCATATCGCCAGCTTTCCCTCAAGTTTCAGACCCACTGTGTGTGTGTGTGTGTGTGTGTGTGTGTGTGTGTGGTACTGGGGCCTGAACCCAGAGGCATTCTACCTCTGAGCTATATCCCCAACCCCTGCCCCTTTTTTCTGTTTTGGAACAGGGTCTTGCTAAGTTGCTGAGGCTGTCCTTAAACTTGTGATCCTCCTGTCTGAGCCTCCCAAGTACTGGTATTACAGGTGTGCACCACCATGCCCAGCAAGATTGAAGATTTTTTTTTGCAGTACCGGGGATTGAACCCAGGGGCGTTCTACCTCCGAGCTACACCCCCGGCCCTATTTTTTATACTTTATTTTGAAACCGGGTCTCACGAAGTTGCGGAGGGCCTCACTAATTAGCTGAGGCTGGCCGCGAACCCGGATCCTCTGGTCTCAGCCTCCCAAGTACTGGGACTACAAGCGTGCACCACCACAGCCGGCTAAGATTGAAGATTTTTAAGGGTGGGTGGATGGAGGAGGTTTGGGGATGATGTAGGAAATGGATTGGATGGGTCCTGAGCGGATGTTTGGGAAGGGAATCCCACTGACTTCCTCCTTGAAATCCCTACAGCCACGATCCCCAGTCCTGACTTTCCTTGCCTCTTGCCTTCCAGCTGAGACACCTCTACTGCTTATCCCTTTGCACCTCACCTTTGGCGGAGCTGTATGACCCTTCAACTTTCATTCATTAAAAAGAAAACCAATCATTCTTCATTGGGCTCAAAATAGGGATCAAATTCCTTAGTCCGGCCTACAAGTCCCTTCAAAGCTGGCCCTTATCTCCCTCTCCAGTGTCTCATCCAACCACTTGTCCTCAAGTATCCTGGGCCTTAGTCCGTATAAAGGGGGATAGAGAGCTGGACAGCAGTTTGAGGGGAGAGGAGCGGAGGAGAAGTACCACAAGCCAAATCTGAGGCTAAGTTCAAGGTCAGGAGGTTGATCCAAAGTAGAGCACAGGAAACTGGCCAGGGTGGGGGCTTCAGGAAACCGGCCGCAAGAGTATCGAGGACTAACACTTGGGGTACACTAGGGACTGGAATCTGGAGGCTTGGACACAAGAAGTCTAGTTGCTTGGAGGTAGGGACCAAGGATAGGACTCTGAGCACTTAGAGATGGGAGTTTAAGGGCAGGACTCCCAACAGTGAAGAACTGAGGGTCCAGGATAGCCAGGACCCCAGCTAACAAAAAACAGGCAGTTTCCTAACATGTGTGAGTCCTGGGTTTGATCCTCAGCATCGAGGATCAGGGAGTGGACAGGACTCAGAGACTTGGGACTCAGAAGGTCAAGGACAAAGGCTGACTTGAGGATGACTTGGTAGAAGGAGAACTACAGGAAAGTTCTTTATATTCTACCTGCCTGGAGCCAGAACGAATCCTAGAGTGAAATCCTAGAGTGAAAGGAGCAAGGCTAAGTCTCAAGTCAGGGCCAGATCCATAAGGGCATAGAGAAAGGGGCCAGGCAGCTCCTGCCATCTCCCACACCAAGATCAACAGACACGGTCACAGCCACGGCTCATCCTCAGAGCACACACAAGTCAAGGGCATTAGAGTTCAGTCCCATGAAGCCCAAAGAGCCGTGTTTGCTTGGGAGACCCATCTAACATCAAGGTGAAGGAAATCTCAACAAGAACATGGTTCTGAGAGTAGCCCTGTAGCTCTAAGGAGGGGCCCATGACTGCACTGTTCACGTGGTAACCAGAAGACTATGACATCCTTAGAGGGCAGTGAGGTCATAGAACACAAGGTTTAAAGTAAGTGAATCATGTGTGCCTCATTTATTTTTAAAAGAAACCTCTGAGAAGAGCTTAGAACAATTTTTTCCCCTGAGTGCCATTTCCCAAAGGTACTCACAGAACAATAAGGTGTGACCGTAATGGCTGCACTGAGTTGTCTTTTGGACAGTGTTAGAAGGGACATAAAGAGGGTGGACAGAGAACTCAGGCAACTGAGATGCATTGATGAATTTAGCACACGCTGCCTGTGCGACCTCTACATGCACCCATATTGCTGCTGCGACTTGCACCCGTACCCGTACTGCCTGTGCTACTCCAAGCGGTCGCGCTCCTGCGGCCTGTGCGACCTCTACCCCTGCTGCCTGTGTGACTACAAGCTCTACTGCCTTCGCCCGTCCCTCAGGAGTCTGGAGAGGAAAGCCATCAGAGCCATCGAGGATGAGAAGAGAGAGCTCGCCAAGTGAGGGAACTCGCCCTTAGATCTGTATAGTCAATAGATCAGCCTGCTAAGTTGAAATAAGGAGGGAAGCTGGGTGGCACATGCCTGTTTCCCAGTACTTGGGAGGCTGAGACAGGAGGATCGCAGGTTCAAGGACAGCCTCAGCAACTTAGCGAGACCCTGTTTCAAAATTTAAAAAAATAAAAGGGCTGGGGGTACAGGTAAGAGGTAGAATGTCCCTGGGTCCAATCCCCAGTAACACACACACACAGTCCCACACGTGTGCGCGCACGCACGCGCACACACACACACACACACACACACACACACACGGGGGGGGATGTGACAATTGATACAAAGATGAAAAGGGTTCAAGATAATGACTCTGGTAACTTAGGAAAGATTTACGAGGAGTAAATGGGTCCAGGTCAGGAATTGTAAGGCTCTCCAAAGACAATGTAATGATGTCGATTGGCAAGGTCGGTGGAAGTTTATAGGGAGAGTGCCAACTTGATAAATCAGGTGGCTTTAATGAGGGAAAGAAATAGAGGTTGTCATTAAAAAGCTATTGGAAATAGCAAACTAAACATTTTTCTGGTTATGAATAAAGTGATTTGAGTGTATTTGGACTTACAGAAATGACTGCAGGAGAAGTAATAATAATTGATCAAATCCTTAATGTTTGCCAGAGGCTCTAAGAGCAGGAGAGCAAATTGAACCATAGAGGCATTTCCTCTGTTATGTAGGAAACTCTTTCTCCCATCCCCCAATTCCAGACAAAGGGTTAAAGTGACATCTGGAGTTGGGGCCATTATGTTGGCGTCCCTCTCCAACAACAGAAAGGTTGTACAAATAAACTGCAGAACTGAGTGCAGCTTTCAGAGTAGACTGGAAAGGGTTTTCATTAATTTGGGTAATTTTTAAAAATTTTTTGTCTTGATAATATTTTCTTTTTTGCTTGGAGAAAAAAAAAGAGAAATATCTAACTTTCTACATATGCTATTTAGTCTGTTACTATTGATGAAAAATATGGTAGAAATCACTGTCCCCTGGTTAAATAAATTATGATATTCCAAACATTGGAATAACATGTCGATGTTAAAAGAATTAGTGAAGCATGGTATGTATTGATACATTAAGTGAAGAAATCAAGGTGTAGAAAAACTGTGTTTAATATGGTACTATTTTAAAAAATATAGGCATAGATGAGATGCATGGAAAAATAGATGGATGATAGATGGATGGGTAGATGAATAGAGTCCTTTTTTTTAAAACCCCTGTGGCACTAGGGGTTAAACCCCGGGACACTCTACGTCTGATCTGTACCCCAAGACCTATTTTGTTATTTATTTTGAATCAAGGTCTCATTAAGTTGCTGAGGCTGGCCAAAAACCTGTGATCCTCCTGTCTCAGCCTCCCAAGAGTTGGGATTACAGGTGTGCGCCACCATACCCAACAGTGGATAGAGTCCTTTGACAACAGTGACAGTGGAGTTTCTTTTGAAAGGACAATAGGACAATTATTGTCTAGGTCATCAGCCACCAGAGGTCAGGAATGGACCTCCCTCATAATCTGGGATGGAATGGTTCATCCACATTCTCTTTGAGCCATTGTTTATTTTTACTCCTTAGAGTATCAAATTGTCTCAACTGTTCACACAGGGACTCTAATATTTGTTCCAAATTAAGGGTTCCTTGTGAGCAGATCTGTGTCCATTCTCCCTGTACCTTTGAAGACTTGAATGTACTGGATCCAAGTTCTTCAGCCTCGGTCTTCTGATGGTTTCCCTCTTCCCACACTCCCCCGGGGAAACACCCTTCTGTCCTTGGCCATCTGGCTCCTCACACTCCTCCAGGAAGCCCTATTTCTTGGCGCACAGTAGATACAACTTCAGCTTCATTCTCATCAAAGCAGTTCATACAAGAGGCAATGTTTTCTCTAGTTTGTGATGCGTTTCCTGTCTGGGTCTTAGCTGGGTTTTTTTTTTTCTTTTTTCTTCTCCTGTGCCTGCGGCAGTAGGTGAAGCTGGTGAGATTCTCACATTAATTCCCGGATCTTTGAACGGATAACTTCAAGTCCATTTTAGAAATGACCTCAGGCTTGCCCTCTTTTATCTCTTCCTGGCCATCTTCTTCCCATTCATACCACCTTGTGAAATTTCTATGCTCTATTTCTGACAGCTTGACATTTCACTATCAGAAGGGCTTAGTGTCACCTGTAAACCTAAATCTTCAATTTTCCTGAATAGGGTTGGAAATGTGAAGCCCTGATCCCAGCTCCAATCCCAGAGGACTCACAGTGTTAATATTTTTTCTTCCAGTAAAATGCCTCCTTTTTTTCTTATCTCTAAGCTAGCTCCTGATCCATGACTAAATAGATCTAGAAATATCATGTCAATTCAATTTTTTTAAAAAACAATCTTTGGTGTGAAGCCTTGTCCAAGGCTTTTTGAGTTAAGAATTCATATTCACATATCCTTTAAAGCTCAGGGTTGGTTAGTTTTGATATTTCTTTTCAGATGCCAGGCTGTATTGTCCAGAAGGGTTTTTTTTTTTTTAATACTGGGGATTGAACCTAGGGGTATTTTACCTCCAAGCTATACTCCCAGCCCTTTTTATTTTTTTACTTTGAAACAGGGTCTTGCTAACTAAGTTGTTGAGGCTGGCCTCAAACCTGCGATTCTTCTGTCTCAGCCTCCCAAGTACTGGGATTACAGGTATGTACCACCCACCACACTTGGCTTCCAGAAGGTTCTTTCTCCCGATCTATAGTGGCCTCAGCCTCACTAAAATATTTTTTCTATGTGAGAATCAATCCTCTCTGTCTCTGGATGTTCCTTCAATGAGTGGTAAGAATTCTTGGCCAATTTTCAAATTTCCTTCATAAGTTTCTTGAACATTCTTGAGTATTTATTTGATTGAGGCATATATGTGTATAGTGTACCTGTAGACTGGACATAGAAGGTCTAACCCACTTCTATTGTTTTCTTTCTTCTGTAGTACTGGGGATTGAACTCAGGGCCTTGTGTCCAGTATTGCTTGAGTAGCAGTTTCAAAAGATGGTGTCTTAACCTGGAACCGTGGCCCATGCCTCTAATCCCAACTACTCAGGAGACTGAAGCAGGAAGATGAAAGTTTGAGACCAGCTGGGCATGGTGGCGCATGCCTGTAATCCTAGTACTTGGGAGGATGAGATAGGAAGATTGCAGGTTTGAGGCCAGCCTCAGCAATTTAGCGAGGCCCTCCACAACTTAATGAGACCCTGTTTCAAAATATAAAATAGGGCTGCGGGTATACCCTGGAGGTTGAATACCCCTGGGTTTAATCCCCAGTGATACTGCCGGGCGTGGTGGCACACACTTGTAATCCCAGTACTTGGGAGGCTGAGACAGGAGGATCCAGGTTCAGGGCTAGCCTTAGCTACTTAGTGAGGTCCTCTGCAATTTAGTGAGACCCTGTTTCCAAATAAAAAATAAAAAATAGGGCTGGGGGTGTAGCTCGGAGGTAGAATGCCCCTGGGTTCAATCCCCAGTACTGAAAAAAAAAAAAATCCCCAGTGATAGAGAGAAGGAGAAGAGAAAGAAAGTAAGTTTGAGGCCAGCCTTGGCAGCCTAGCAAGACCTTGTCTCAAAATAAAATGAGAAAAAGGGCTGGGGATGTAGTTCCAGTGACAGAGCATTTGTCTAACATGTGTGTGGCCCTGGGTTTGATTCCTGGCATAGTGGGGGGAGGGGGATAGCACTCTTATTTCTTTAGCTTCCTTAATATTCCAGTTTCTTCCCCAATTACCTCTGCACCCAAGTACTAGCAGTGTTCCTGACTCTTTCCTCCTCTTCTGGATTTAGAGGAACTGAGGTAAGTGAATTTGGTTTCCTCTGGAGAAGCCACACACCAGCCTGCGTTAAATTTGCACCAGATTCACCACTACACTTTTTTTTTTTTCAGTGCTGGGGATTGAACCCAGGGGCATTCAACCTCCAAGCCTCCAGGGACCCTATTTATTTTTTTATTTTGAAACATGGTCTCTCTAAGTTGCAGAGGGCCTTGCTAAGTTGCTGAGGCTGTCTTTGAACCTGAGATCCTCCTGTCTCAGCCTCCCAAGTACTGGGATCACAGGCATGCGCCACCATACCCAGCTTCACTACTATACTTGGGACTTTCCTGTCCTCTGTACTAAAGCTGGAGAAAAACTAACCTCAACCCCTCTCAGTCGTGCTCGTAGGAGTTTATTATCTAACAGTGACCATGGTGACTCTGATACCTGGCACTAGGCCCTGTGGCCAAATGAACCCTATTTGGAAGTTGTACCCTTGGGCTGCATGGGCTCAACTGCACCCTTTACTGGTACCTAGAATCCAGTACTGACACTGTGCTCCCATCTGCTCACCCAAGCATCTGTGGTTGGCCTGATTCTCAGCGAGAGATTGCCTTGAAAATCCCCACGCAAGGGACGCCATCTTCAAAGGTCACACTCTGCCCTTCATTTCTTTTCTTGATTCCCCTTCATGCTCTGAGTTGGAGGCTTTCATTGAATCTGCTCTTAGTCAGTGAGACCGTGCCAGGCTGGGCTTTATGCTGGTGAAAGGGCCTTCCCATGGAGAGGAGAGCCCCCTCGCTTCTCTCATGTCCCCTGAGAGGTAGAAGTGACTTCACCCTGGGTGCCCTCTCATCAGAATCTCTTCACACCCGTAGGTCTCAGGTCCAGTTACCCTGGACTACAGGGGTAGGAATTGCTGCCCAAATAGACCAAAGGCGTTTCTTCTTTCTCTTCTTTTCTCTTCTTTTTCTTTTGCTGCACTGGGGATTGAACCCACCGCTTTATACATGCCAGGCTAACACTCTACCAATGGGCTACAACCCCAGCCTTTTAAAAATTTTATTTTTAGCTGGGTGTGGTGGCGCATGCCTGTAATCCCAGTACTTGGGAGACTGAGACAGGAGGATTACAGGTTCTAGGACAGTCCCAACAAGTAGTGAGACTCTCATCAACCTAGTGAGACCCTGTTTCAAAATAAAAATAAAAAATAGGGCTGGGGGTATAGCTCAGAGGTAGAATGTCCCTGGGTTCAATCCCTAGTACCACAAAAAAAAATTTATTTTGAAAAAGGACCTTGCTAGGTTGTCCAGGCTAGCTTAGAACTAGTGATCTTCCTGCCTCAGTCTCCCAAGTAGCTGGAATTAGAGGTATGCACTGATGTGCTCAGTTGGCTGGAAGCATTTTATTATTTGGTTTGATATTATTGTTTAATGATACAGAACTTGGGCCTTAGTCACTTAAAAACTCCTATTTTGGGCAAGTCCATGTAAGGAAGGACTGACAAAGAAGACTTACCCTTCACTGAGTGAAAACCAGGCGTCTGGCACTTCATGTTCATTTAATCCTTGTAACATCCCCCAGTCTTCTTGTAAATGGTGAAACATATCCAGGGGCAGTGTTCTCGATCACTGGGAGGTGGTCACTGGAGACTTGAAGACACATTAGCCTGAGTCTGGAGTCCAAGAACTTCACCACCTACTCAGTGGTTCTCAAAGTGTGATCCTTGGACCAGCATTAGCAGCATCGCTTGAAACTTATTAGAAACATGTATCCCCAGCTCCACACCAGACTAACTGTATATGAAACTCTGGGGCTGGGACCCAGACACCTGTGTTTTAACAAGCCCTGAGGGGGAGTCAGACACACCAGGACCAAGCTACCTGCACATTGCTGGGTGACATAATCTGCAGTATCAATCCAAAAATCTGGGGAAGAAAGAAAGGGCAGGGAAAGAAAAGAGAAAAGAAAGGAAAAGATTGTTTAAATTAGTCTTTGGAGTGGGTCTAAATGCAAGAGAAAAAGCAAAGTATTCCAACAAAGTTTAGAGGAAGGCCTGCTTCCCTTTTCTCCTGGGTGGATATTGTCGTTTTTTACATCTTTATTCATCACAGGGCTTAATCTTATTTATATCTTCATGGCTGTGGGCAGTGTGTTTCACATTCAGGGATATGGTTGGACATAAGGGTGAAAGTCAGCTTTGACAGGGAGACAGGGGGCAGCACAAGGTGGCAGACAGGCACCTGATGTCCATAAGTTCCCCCAACTTTCCTAGGAGACTTCTGCAAAGAACCAAAGGGGCTGATTCCCCTGCATGGACTGCAGCTAAGCTTCAGTTCAGTGATAACAAGCATGGGAGGCAATCTCCCTTTGCCCAGAGCTCCATAGAGCCATTTGGGGTGGTGGGTTCCTCAATGGTCAGGAGTCAAGTTGAAAGTTTAGAGTTGAGTCTGATGAGCAAAACGTGGCTCCTGCAAGTTTCCCTAAACCCCCACATCCTTGCTGATAACTGCTGACCTAGAGCAAGAAGAAACAAACCTGACTTGGCCAAGAGTTTCAGGTAATTTCCCCTCAACCCCCAGCTGTGAGACCCCTTTGCCAAAGGAGCCAAAGTGACAGGAATAGGGGGAAAGGAGGAACCCAAGAATAAAATACACAGTAAAGATTGTACCTGGGACTCAGGTGTGTAAGAGCGATGGACCTGGGAGTTGGCTTTGGCTGATGGTTCTCACTCTCAGGTTCGTCTTCTGCACAGGCAGGAGGGCTTCATCTGGCATAATCAGCCCAGGTAGTCACTGGGGCTCTAGCAATCCTGCTTGGGGCCCTTGGCCCTCTTTTGTTAGACCAAGTTCCATCGTGTGTGTGTGTGTGTGTGTGTGTGTGTGTGTGTGTGTGTAGTTACTAGAGACTGAACCCAGGAGCATTCTATCTCTGAGCTACACCCCAGCCCTTTTATTTTTTGGTTTTGAAACAGGGTCTCACTAGGTTGCTGAGAGTCTCAATAAGTTGCTGAGGCTGGTCTCTAGCCTGCAATCCTCCTGTCTCAGCCTCCCAAGTACGGGGATCACAGGCATGTGCCACCATGGCTGGCTCTAAGCTCCATCTTTGCCGTAGGATTTGATGTTTCTCATCTCATACGGGATGATCTGACCTGAACAAGAGTTTGACTCTCAGCCCACGCACACACCATGGGAGAGATTCTTGAGCCACCCCAAGAGCGCCTCCTTCCCTCTGTGCCTCACTCGTGGCCTTGGCTGCCCTGCTTCTGACCTACCAGAGAGGGCGCCGCGTCTGGAGTTTGTGCTGGTGCCCCACATCTTTGTGAGCACTTCTCTGCCCATCCAGGGAGACAGAGTGCTTGATCTCTTGCCTACCTCTCAGAGACAACAATTTCAGGCTCCAGTTCTTTTCCTTTCTTCTTAGTATGGCCTAGGGTACCCTAGCACACGCAGGGCGAAGAAGATTTCTGTGCCCCATGCCACCCTCGGGTTCCTTGGGGTCCGGGATGGAAATGGAGCTGAGCGACCACCACAGTCCTCTGGGTGTGTGTATCACTCAAGTTGTTTGCCTCAGTGTCTTCTGGGACCTAGTTCTATTTGGTCATTTCATAATTAGCCACTAAGAGTCTTGGTTTGTAATTTTTAGGACAGGGTAGGTAGTGAACACACACTATTAAACCCACCCTGTGAAGGCTTATCAAGTGAAACATACAGGTTAAATTCAGTATGGATAGCATAATTTCATAAGAACACACATGAAACCCAATGAGTAAGCAGGAACACACACAGAGGAAAGTGTGTAACACTAAAATGTGTTATATGGGATTATGATTAGTTTTAAAATATTTCATCTTTTTGTTTCTCTGCATTTTCTGGGTCTTCTAAAATGAACTTGTATAACTTATGCAACAAAAAGAAGTAAGTGTTTAAATAAAATTCAGCATAAAAAGGTGCTGTGATGATAATCACATGTGCACAACAAAGTCATTGTGAATAGCAAATGAAATAATGCCTTTAACTCACTCAGCACCTTCCACAGCACAGATAAAAGCCCAATATCCTAACCATATGCCAAGCAAGCATCATTGCAAATAATTTCCATGCATTAATTTAAGTCTCACAGAAACCCAATGAGGGAAGCTACTGATTATTGTCCAAGTTTTACAAATGAGGAAATTGAGGCATGGAGAAGACAAGTCACTTTTCCACTTAGCAGAGCTGAGATGTAAACATAGATAATCCAGTTCTAGAGTCCTGCAGTCTTGGGCACTTTGCTTTACTACCTCTTGATACATCCTGTGCTGCTAATTTTTTATTATTAGGATTTACATGTAGGACCACTGAGTAGCAACAGCAGCTCTCTGGGAGCCATGGCAGTGGTATTTAACAACAAAGCTCCATTTGCCATGATGGTGTGAATATTCCCACCATGATTGACTCCAAGCTATTAACATCGCATCACTGAATGAGGAGCTGGTAGAATCCAGACCAGCTGCCACTGGAAGCTCCGTCCTTGTCTGACCAACACAGCAGGAGGAGCCAGGCCCAGCAGCAGAGGCAGGCCAGGGCTCTTCCGCTCTGTTGTTTACCGATAGAGCTTTCAGGTCTCTCTCTCTCTTTTCTTATTTTTATTATTATTATTTTTTTGTATTGGGGATTGAATCCAAGGGCATTCTATCTCTAAGCTACACCCTCCAGCCCTTTTTAGAAAATTATTTTTAGCCAGACATGGTGATGTATGCTTGTAATCCCAGTATTTGGGAGGTTGAGACAGGAGGATCACAGGTTTAAGGCCAGCCTCAGCAATTTAGCAAAGACCCTATTTTTAAATAATAAAATAAAATAGGGATGGAGGTGTAGCTCAGAGGTAGAATGCCCCTGTGTTCAATCCCGAGTACCATACACACACAAAATACTTTTAAATTTTGAAATAGGGTCTTGTTAAGTTGCTGCTGAGGCAGGCCTCAAACCTGAGATCCTCCTATTTCAACCTCCCAAGTACTGAGATTACAGGCATTTACTATCAGACCCAGTTTCTTCTTCTTCTTCTTTTTTTTTTTTTTTTTTTGAGATAGGGGTCTCACTGTGTTGCCCAGGCTGGCCTCAAACTCCTATGCTCAAGCGATCCTCCTGCCTCAGCCTCCCAAGTAGCTGGGAGTACAGGCCCACCCAACTTTAAGATCTGAATCTTAAAGATGACTTTGACAGCCATCTTTAAGATTCAGAGTTTAAATGGTATCTCATTGTTTGTGTCCCATTAAGCAAAAAGCTGGGCATGGTGGCCCACACATGTAATCCCAGTACGTGGGAGGCTGAGACAGGAGGATTGCAGGTTGGAGGACAGCCTCAGCAATGTAGTGAGACTTTCAACAACATAGCGAGACCCTGTTTCAAAACAAAAACACAAAAAGGGCTGGAGGTATAGCTCAGAGGTAGAATGCCCCTGGGTTCAACCTCCAGTACAGAAAAAAAAAGGTCAGGCATGGTGGTGCACGCCTGTAATCCTAGTACTGGGAGGCGAAGACAGGAGGATTGCTGGTTTGAAGTCAGCCTCAGCAATTTAGCAGGGCCCTCAGCAATTTAGTGAGACTCTGTTTTCAAAATAAAAAATAAAATTGGGCTGGTTGTGTAGCTTGAAAGTAGAAGGCCCCAGGGTTCCACCTCTAGTACCACACATACACAAGGCTGTGTCTATGTATAATTGTAGTAACAATAATGATAATGATAATACTTAAACAAGACTTATAATGTGCCAAGCACAGTGTTAAGTAAATGCCATAATCTCATTTAATCCTCCAATAGTGCTCTGATGTAGGTGTTATTATTATATGTGGAAACTGAGGCACGGTGAGGTTAAGGAACCTGCCCAAGGTTTCATAATCAATAAGAGGAGGAGCTGGAATTTAAACACAAGAGAAAGATCTGGATGGCCAAACACCCATCCGTTATCAATAGAGGCTAACCTTTAGGACAGTGTGTGATTCACCGGGAACTCTCACTTTTCACATTATACATTTCTGTAAAGTTTGATCTTTCACAATGACTGTTAACTTTTGCTACTTAAAAAAAAATAGATATTAAGCCGGGTGTGGTGGCACACGCTTTTAATCCTAGTACTTGGGAGGCTGAGACAAGAGGATCACAGCTTCAAGACCAGCTTCAACAAGTTAGCGCAACTCTTAGCAACCTAGCGAGATCCCATTTCAAAATTAAAAAATAAAACAAGGCTGGGGGTGTAGCTCGGAGGTAGAATGGTACTGAGTTTGATCCCCAGTACTAAAAAAAAGAGATTAAAATATCACTTCTCAGGCGTGTCTGCGTCCTGAAGTCTGAGCTCCTTCCTCTTCCCTGTCCCTCTTCTCGATTGCAGGATCAGACGAACAACAAATAGAATTCTGGCCTCCTCTTGCTGTAGCAGTAACATCTTAGGATCAGTGAACGTGTGCGGCTTCGAACCTGATCAAGTCAAGGTGCGAGTGAAGGACGGAAAGGTGTGCGTGTCCGCTGAGCGGGAGAACAGGTACGACTGCCTTGGGTCGAAAAAGTACAGCTACATGAACATCTGCAAAGAGTTCAGCCTGCCGCCATGCGTGGACGAGAAAGACGTGACATACTCCTATGGGCTCGGCAGCTGCGTCAAGATCGAGTCTCCTTGCTACCCGTGCACGTCTCCCTGCAACCCATGTAGCCCCTGCAACCCGTGTAACCCCTGCAACCCGTGCAGCCCCTGCAGCCCCTGCGACCCCTGCAACCCCTGCAACCCCTGCAGCCCCTGCTACCCCTGCGGAAGCCGATTCTCCTGTAGGAAGATGATTCTGTAAAGATGAGCTTAGGAACCCATGTGTTAGCGGACGTTAGGTACTCCAGTCAGGCAGCTCTTCCAGCATCTCTCTCCCCCTTCCCATGGCCCTTGTTGTTTAAGCCCATAGGAAACTGAATACATAACTGCAACCTGCAGCTGTCCGTGTGCAAGTCTTTTGGTTCCACCCACTACAGGAGCCCTGCAGAGTTAGTGGGTGTTGGAAGAATTAATGGAAGGGTGTGGAAAATGAGAGGGAGAGATCTGCCCTCCAGTGTTATCCTCCTACCCACTACTTCCCAGTGCCAGGAGCCGTTCATTTGTGTGTGTCTGTGGTACTGGGGATTGAACCCAGGGGCATTCTACCTCTGAGCTACACCCTGAGCCCTTTTATGTTTTTTATTTGAAACAGGGTCTTGCCAGGCTGCTAACAATCTTGGTAACTTGCTGAGGCTGGCCTCAAACCTACAATCCTCCTGTCTCAGCCTTCCAAGACCAGGATCCAGGAGGCATTCTTAACACTGTCTTTCCATCCAGTGAAGTGGCCCAGCCCAGAAACCACACTGAAACAAAGAGTAGCTAGGATTGAAGACAAGCACTTTTTTTGTTTGTTGGTTTGGTACTGGAGATTGTGGCTACATTCCCAGCACTTTTTTTTTTTTTTTTTTTTTTTTGGAGGTACTGGGGATTGAACTCCGGGGCATTCTATCTCCAAGCTACACCTCCAGCACTATTTTTTTACTCTTTGTTTTGAAACGGTCTCACGAAGTTGCGGAGGGCCTCACTAAGTAGCTGAGGCTGGCCACAAACCCAGATCCTCCGGTCTCAGCCTCCCAAGCACTGGGATTACAAGTGTGCGCCACCACGCCCGGCTCACCCCAGCACTTTTTACTCTTTATTTTGAGACAGGGTCTTGCTTAGTTGCTCAGGCTGGCCTTGAACTTTCAATTCTCCTGCCTCAGCCTCCACACCTGGCTGACAAGCACTTTCACAAAGCTGCTGCAGTGAGGAGTGATGGAGGCAGTGCCTCCCAAGCCCAAAGGAGTTGTGGATCAGAGTCCGAAAGTATGGGGGTGGGGAGGGGGATACCGTCACTGACCACGGGGGGGGGGGGGTTGCCATTCCACCTGTCTCAGCATTTCTGTGATTTTTTAGAATCAGCCAACTCTGGTTCAGGGTAATTTGCACCTTCCTTGGGATTTATGCATTTACCTTTCTCAATTCCTAAAACTGGTTTTAGGCATAGAAATTTAGTTCAAAGTTCAGGAATGGAGGCTGAGACAGGAGGTTCACAGGTTCGCAGCCAGCCTCAGCTACTTAGTGAGACCATCTGCAACTTAGTGAGACCTTGTTTCAAAATAAAGAATAAAATAGGGCTGGGTATAGCTTGGAGGTAGAATGCCCCTGGGTTCAGTCCCCAGTAACACACACACACACACACACACACACACACACAGAGTTCAGGAATGAAAAGGTACAGCTTTCATAAAATGATAACTTGGATTCTCCTGGACACAGCCACTGAGCCATACTTGGCTACTAGGACAGAAATAAGTGTAAAGGAAGAACAAAATGAGGCAGAGGGATTAGAATGAGCTTGGTTTCAAACCTGACAGGGGGAAGCTAGAACCCTCAGGTTCGCACAGTGAGCCTTTGCTTTAGTCTCAGCTGCATATGGTTTAAAGAGCTGGTTCTCAGCCTTGACTGCATGGGGGAATTACTTGGGAGCTTTAAAAATATGGATGCGGAACTGGGCGTGGAAGCGCACGCCTGTAACTCCAGCACTTTGGAGGCTGAGACTGGAGGATGGCAGATTCAAGACCAGCCTCAACAATGTAGCAAGACTCTCAGCAACCTAGCAAGACTGTTTCAAAACAAAAAATAAAAAAGGGCTGGTAAGTGTATCTTGGAGGTAGAACACCCCTGGATTCAATCCCCAGTACCACAAAAAATTTTAAAAAAAGAAAAGGATGCTGGGCTGGGGATATATAGCTCAGTGGTAGAGTGCTTGCCTAGCATTCATAGGCTCTGGGTTTGATTTCTAGTAACACACACACACACACACACACACACACACACACATACACACACACACACCAAAAACAAAATATAAAAAGAGCTGGGGTTGTATCTCAGAGGTAGCATGCCCCTGGGTTCAATCCCCAATACAAAAAAAAAAAAAAGTCATGGTACTAGGGATTGATCCCAGGGACTTGGCATGCTAGGCAAGTACTCTATCACTGAGCCACATCCAAGTACTTTTTTTAAAAAAATTATTTTTTATTTTGAGACAGGCTCTTGCTAAGTTGTCCAGGCTGAACTTGAGATCCTGCTTCAGTCTCGTGTAACTATCATTACAGACATGCACCCATTTTTTTTATGTGGTTGGGAATCAAACCCAGGGGAGCTCTACCTCTGAGCTACTCCCCCAGCCCCATTAAATTTTTTTTTGTTATGCTGGTCATGGTGGCGCACGCTTGTAATCCTAGTACTTTGGGAGGCGGAGACCGGAGGATCCGGGTTCGCGGCCAGCCTCAGCTCTCTCTCTCTCTCTCTCTCTCTCTCTCTCCCTGTCTCATTCTCTCTCTACCTAGTAAGGCCCTCCGCAACTTCGTGAGACCCGGTTTCAAAATAAAGTATAAAAAAATAGGGCTGGGGGTATAGCACGGAGGTAGAACGCCCCTAGGTTCAATCCCTGGTACCGCAAAAAAAAAAAATTTTTTTTTGTTTGAAACAGGATCTCGCTAAGTTACTGTGTGCTGCTGGCCTCGAATCTATGATTCTCCTGTCTCAGCCTCCCATGTACTGGGATTACAGGTGTGAGCCACTGCACCTCTTTTTTTTTTTAAGAAGAAAAAAAATACAGGTGCCTGGTCCCATCTCCAGAGATTGTAATGTAATAGGCTCGAGAGGCAGCCTGGGCATCAAGATTTTTAAAAGCTTCTCCAGGTGACTCAAGCATACAGCTAAGATCAGGAAGCTCTGGGTGGGATTGAAAAAGCTCTCTCAGCCTTTTCTTTAAAAGCTTCCATCAAGTTTGAGATTGAAAAATATTGATGGTGATAGCAGACATATTTTGCTTTCAATTGAGGGAAGTCATGGCCCACTAATACTAGCAGTGAATGGAAAACATTGACTATCCCCCAATTTATTACCTAGCAACTAGGTACAAATGACTGTTTGTGTGTACCAAATTGCAGAGTTAACTTTATGTCTTGCCATGTTTTGATGATATGTTCATACATATTCTAGTTTCTAAGTTAAGATCTTTTTTTTTTCATGGTACTGGAGATGAAATTCAGGGTGTTGAACATGCTGGGCAAAAGCACTCTACCACTGAACTATACACCAGTCCTTTTTAAAATTTTGAGACAGGGTCTCACCAAGTTGCCCAGTTTGGCCTTGAACTTGGGATCTTCCTGCCTCAGCCTTCTGAGTAGTGGGATTATAGGTGTGTGCCACCATGCCCAGCTAAGTTATACATTTTTAAAAACAAATTTTACATAAAGTAGCCAGGCATGGTGATGCACGCCTGTAATCCCAGTACTTGGGAGGCCGAGACAGGAGGATTACAGGTTGGAGAACAGCTTCCACAATTTAGCAAGACCCTTTTTCAAAATAAAAAAATAAACATAGGACTGGGGGTGTAGCTCAGAGGCAGAACATCCCTTAACTTGACTCCCAGTCCCACACACAAACTGAACAACAACAACAAATTTCACATAAAGTCAATGGAATTCCACTGGGGACTTCACCCCTAGAGTAAGTGGTGATCTCTGCCCGCTGGAGGGCGCCATTCTGCGGCACACCTAGGAACAGCTCATTCGTTCATTCACCCACCCACCTGCTCACCCTCCCTTAGTCCAGTCATTCATCCATCCATCCATCCATCAACCTGAGATTTTCTCATTTGGAAGGACAAAGTACTGGGCTCTACAACTGAGACGGAGAGAAAAACACCCTTTCCCAAGTGCTTCAAATTAAATGCAAGGAGGGGTGCTGTGGAGGGATGGAGAGCCAAGAGTGCAGAGTTGCAAAAAAATGAATTTGCAAGGGCCAGGAGTGGGTGCCTTCCAGACGGCCACAGGCATTTCCGTGGTGTGCATTGTTGACACCTCTGCCTCGCAGGAACCTCAGGGAAGCCAGAGCCTGGCCTGCAGAGAACTGGTTGCTTTCTGATCACCACCCTACAGGGAAGGACTGGGTAGAATGGCAGGTGTTTATCGACTGACTTCCTGCTCTGAGTGCCAGGAGCTATTGTCAGTAGGCGGCTTTCCAGGAACTTCTGTAGGGGAAGGCAGGACTAGCCTTAGGACTTATTGTGCATGAGGCCCTGGGTTTAATCCCTAGAGACCTCCTAAAACAAAACCCCAAAACTCAACTTCTCTTCTTTACATAGAAATTCCTTTTTTATTTGTCTCTGTCTCTTTCCTACACCTGAGTGTCACAGACTGGAAAAGGTTGGGACACTCTGATTTAACCTTGGACTCAGGACATTATGCTAAAAGTTAAGGCTGAAACCAGAAGACTGGATTGGTAAGAAGAGTGACTGGGGAGGATGTTGCTGGGTGACCAGATGAATTTCAGTGGAGTCTGCTAAGCTTTGGGCCTTTAACACAGCGAGGTTCTCAACAGAGGCCTGGATGAGTCACGTGACTTGTGATCATGAGAGGAAGATCAGCTCTGACGTGACCCCAGGGGGGCCAGTGCACTTGATGTTAACCCGGAAGCACTTCTTTCTAGTCTAGAGAAGTACAGTAAGTATTGGTTGTTATCCCTAAAGAAATAACACACAACCAAACACACTCATTGCTTAGGCATCCACATCCTGATGAATGAATAAAATGTCACAGTCAGACTTGAGTACCCTTCTCCCTAAGCCACATCAAGCCCTAAACCCAGTATGAGCCACACAAAGGACAGCAAACTGGCAGAGTCTTGAAGGCTCACACACCTGGCCCTTGACTGGTGGCCAGGCCCACGGGTACTTCAGAGGACGTGTCAGTCTGGGGAGTCCTGGAGCCAGGCTGCCAGGCAGGTGCTTAACTCCAGCAATGGCTGTTCCTGAGACAACTGGCTGCCGCTTGGACCTCCCCAGCAGGCCATCTTTCTCTGCAGAGCAGAGTCCGACAAGGGTGTGGCGTGACCCTGCGTGGTTGGTATAACTTCTCTCGGTGGGATGGGGACCACCAAGCATCAGAATATCCAGGACTTCCGGTCTGGATGGTTCTGAGGAAAGGCATTCTTCCTCTTCAAACACAAACTTCAGTGGTAACTGCATTTCCATGTACCAATCTAAGAAAAATGGGTTAAAAAGCACTTTCCTCTGGTTTGTGAGCTTCCTTTCCCCTTTGGTAAGGATGCTTTGTCTCTGCTCCTTCTGAAAGCCTGGTTGGAATCTTCCAGAGGCTTTGTCACTATCTGTCTGGCACCTGGGCTGGGATGGCTCTAGGGCTGAGCTTAGCCAACATTGCATCTGGTTAATGGTTTTAGATGAAAAATCTTACAGTGGTATAGTAAACATACCTTATGCTGGGTGTGGTGGTGCACACCTGTAATTCCAGTAATTGGGAGGCTAAGGCAGGAGGACCTGGGTTCGAGACCAGCTTTAGCAACTTAGTGAGACTCTCAGCAACCTAGTGAGACCCTGTTTCAAACAAAAAATAAAAAAGGCTGGGGGTGTAGCTCAAAGGTAGAATGTCCCTGGGTTCAACCCTAGCACCAAAAACAAAACAAATCACAAACCTTATTATATGCATAAAGAACTGCTTTTATCAAAAGTAAATAAAAGAATCACAATATTCAATATTAAAAATGTTTCCACTAATAGAACATTTAGAATTAATGTGGTCACCATGTCTGTACAAATATAGTCAGAAAACAACCTTTGTTCACCTCTTTTTCCAATTATGTTTGTAGTTATTAAAACTCATTTTAGTTGAAATGGATCAAGATGTAGTGTTGGTTCACTACATATAATGAGCACATATCCCAAATTTTCTGGAAAAGCCCAGATTTCAAATGACTGCACGCTGATTTGGGGATGGGAGGACGAGGTCACCACGTGTCACCTGTGTGGTTGGTCAGGGTCTCCTACTGAAGGTAATGGGGAGCTAACGCAGATCCTTCAGGTAACACCTGAGAGCAACAGGGGAAAAGGACACACGGACGAAAAAGGTGTTGGAGACCAGCTGTGGAGAGAGAGCACGAGGCCAGAATTTGTCTGAGCAAAATAACCCAGTGACGGGTGGGCGTCTGCCTTGGAAGAGGAAGTTTTCTTTTTTTTTTTATGCAGTACTGGGGATTGAACCCAGGGGCATTCTACCTCCAAGCTACACCCCCGGTCCTATTTTTTATTCTTTATTTTGAAACAGGGTCTCACTAAGTTGCGGAGGGCCTCACTAAGTAGCCGAGGCTAGCCTTGAACCCGGATCCTCCAGTCTCAGCCTCCCAAGTACTAGATTACAAGCGTGTGCCACCACGCCCGGCTGAGGAAGTTTCCTTGAGTGAACACCTCGCCGCCTTCCGGAATCACCAGTGTCAGAGACTTGGCAGCCTGCAGGCCTGACCCTGGGACTGGGAGGAGGTTTGCCTCCCACGAAGGAGGCAAAGGAGGAGGGCCCTTGCTGGGCCCATGGAGCTCTCTGGGGGAGGAGCTCGGCTTCTTCACGGGAATCCATGTGGAGATCTATTTTGTGCGGGGTGGGCACAGCCATGGAGCAATCCAGCAGGATGCAGAAACTCCAAGACGGAGTTTTTAACCCAGTGGGGGAGGTAGACATGTAAACTGATAAATGATAATTCCACCCTGTCGAGGATTCCTAGATAACCCTGGGAGGCCAAGAGGCCCGAACCGCAGGGTGGTGGAATGGCCCAGGGCCCCACTGTGGCTGTGTGTCAGCAAGTCCTTTCTTGGTCCTTCTACCATGGACGAATGAGGGAACAACAAGAACTCGCGCCCCAGTTCTTTGGGGAGTTTAATTTCTCCCTAATCCTCCCAGGCTCCTTTTGCTTCTTGTCCCAGGTTCTCCCATTTAAGGACCTGTCAGAATCCGGGCAGGAAACCGGAAACACCCAGAACTTTTGGCAGACGTGTGTGTGTGTGTGTGTGTGTGTGTGTGTGTGTGTGTGTGTGTGTTACTGGGAATGGCACCCAGGGGCATTCTACCTCTGAGCTACATTACCAACACTATTTTATTTGTGGTACTGGGGATTGAACCCAGGGGCATTCTACCTCCGAGCTATACCCCCAGCCCTATTTTATTTTTATTTTGAAACAGGGTCTCACTAGGTTGATGAGAGTCTCACTACTTACTGAGGCTTGTCCTCACACCTGCGATCCTCCTATACTCAGCCTTCCAAGTACTGGGATTACAGGCATGCACCACCACACCCGGGTCTATATCATTTTTTATTTTAGTTTTTGTTTTTGCAGTACTGAGGATTGAACCCAGGGATATTCTACCTCCAAGCTACACCCCCAGCCCTATTTTTTATTCTTTATTTTGAAACAGGGTCTCACTAAGTTGCGGAGGGCCTCACTAAGTAGCCGAGGCTGGCCACGAACCAGGATCCTTTGGTCTCGGCCTCCCAAGTACTGGGATTACAAGCGTGTGCCACCACGCCCAGCTTAAAAGACAATTTTTAGAAGGATGTTTACAGAAGCTCTCTTCACAATCTCCAGAAACTAGAAGCAAATGAGATGTCCCTCAATAGGTGAATGGATAAACAAACATCGTACATCCACACAGGAATACTATTCCATGAGAAAGAAATGAGTTCTCAAGTCACCAAAAGACATGGAGGAAACATAAATGCATATTGTTTAATGAAAGAAGCCAATCTGAAAAAGCTACATACTGTGTGGTTTTAATGATATGACATCCTGGAAATAACCAAATTCTAAAGGTAACAATATAAATATCAAAGATAGTTTATTGTCGAGGGCCGTCTTAGAGCCGCACACTGAGATTAACATCTTGGACCAACTCGACTGTGTACATGGTGCCCAGTTGAGCGGAATCTGTCTGCAAGAGGACAAATTCCCCGGGACCTGATGGGCTCGATAGGGTGTGTGGACCTTGATGTCCTCTCCATCTACCAGTCATGTTTAACTCTTCTTTCCTCTGAGTTTGTCTCATGACCCCTTGCTGGTTTCCCTTATCTTGTCCCGTAACAATTTACTGGCTTCTGTGTTTTTTTTTTTTTTTTTTTTGCGGTACCGGGGATTGAACCCAGGGGCGTTCTACCTCCGAGCTACACCCCCGGCCCTATTTTTTTATACTTTATTTTGAAACCGGGTCTCATGAAGTTGCGGAGGGCCTCACTAGGTAGAGAGAGAGAGCTGAGGCTGGCCGCGAACCCGGATCCTCCGGTCTCCGCCTCCCAAAGTACTGGGATTACAAGCGTGCGCCACCACGCCCAGCTCGGCTTCTGTGTTTAATTAACTTTTATGATGCCTTGCTTAAAGTTTCTATGAAAGTAAGGTGGATTCCGGAGGCTAGGAGAATTGCCATGTTACCTCCTCCCTAGCTGACCCTAAATATTAAATATTAAAATAATAATTTTGGACCCAGAGTCGTTCATGCAAGGGACTTCAGCAAGCAGCAAATGTGGTACCGGTCCATCACAGTTTATAAATACCAGTGATTGTCAGGGTTTGTGGTGGGGTCGTAGAGGGATAAATAAAGGATATTTTTAATGGTGTTAAACTATTCTGTACAATACTATTATGGTTGCTACAGGACACTATGCATTTGTCAAAATCCATACAACTTTATACAACAAAAAATAACCCACTCTGTATATTTAAAAAAATAAATCCATTTAGAAGATCCATTTTTTATGGAGTAAAAAGTAGCCTGAGAGTCTCAGATTTCAGCTATCAGGTTCCAGGATAGAATGCAGACCATGGCAAAAGAATCTACATGACAAGCTGGGCACGGTGGTGTACACCTGTAATCCTAGTAGTATTTGGGAGGCTGAGACAGGACAATCACAAGTTCAAGGGCAGCCTCAGCAAATTAGTGAGACCTTCAGCAATTTTGCCAGACCCTATTTCAAAATAAAAAGGGTTGGGGTGTAGCTTGGAGATAGAATGCCTCTGGGTCCAATCCCCAGTATGAAAGAAAAAAGAAAGAAAGAAAGGAGGGAGGAAGGGAGGGAGGGAGAAAGGGAGGGAAAAGAATATGATCAATGTATCAAAACACCTCACTGAGGGGATGAGGGGGATGGGGTTGACCTACGTAACGTTGGAAATGAGCAGAGATCTAAGACTAAAGGCAAAAAGAACTACACACAAGCACTATATTCTAGACAGAATGATGGCCCCACCCAAGATGCCTCAATCCCTGGTACCCGGGGATATTTGACTTTACATGACAAAATGTATTAAGTCAAATTTGCAGGTATTATTATATCAAGGATTTTAAGATGGAGAGATTACTCTTGATTCTCCTGAGTCATAACCAGGTGGGCCCATGTAGTCACAAGGGTCCTTGAAAAAGGGAGGCAGGAGGGTCCATCCCGGGTCGGGACGTGCTGACAGCAGAGGTTGGAGTGATGCTAACCAAGGGGCCATGAGCCGAGGGATGCAGGTGGCCTCTGGGAGCTGGAGAGGCCAGGGAATGGTTGTTCTCAAGACTGTAAAGGGAACATAGTCCTACTGACACTATGATGTTAGGACTTCTGACCTGCAGAGTTGGAAGAAAATAAATTTGTGATATTTTAAGCCACTAAGTTTGTGATACTTTGTTATAGCAACAATACAAAATGAATACAAGATCATATTTTGTTGGAGGGAGGAGGGGTGGTACTAGAGGTGAAACCAGGGGCACTCTACCACTGAGCTACATCCCCAGCCCTTTTTATTTTTTATTTTGGACAGGGTCTTGTAAGTTGCCCAGGCTGGCCTCAAACCAGCAGTCCTCCTGCCCAGCCTTCCGAGTAGCTGGAATTACCGGTATGTACCATCACACCTGGGTACAGGGTCCATTTAATAGAAGATGCATCATTTCTGATTTAGTATTTTTAAGTCCCTGAAGGAAGATTTTTATGGAGTAAAAAGTAGCCTGAGAGTCTCAGATTTCAGTTGAGGAGGAGTCAGTCCCAAAGGGGTAAAGTGTGTAGAAAACCTTAAAATATCATAAAATTATTGAAGGATGACAATGGTCCTTAACCCTGGCTATGCATCTGAAGCAACTGAGGACTAGTTACTAGAGCACTCCCCCAGAGGGCTCCTCATGGGCCCCAAGAAGACGCATGGGGGATGCTCACTGCAGAACAGCAGCAGCTAGGGAGAGCTGAAGGCCCCGGGCAGCCACCGCTAGGAGAATGGAAAGTCAGATTGAGTGACCTTGTGTAGAATTTTTTTTTTTTTTTGCGGTACCGGGGATTGAACGCAGGGGCGTTCTACCTCCACGCTACGCCCCCGGCCCTATTTTTTATACTTTATTTTGAAACCGGGTCTCATGAAGTTGCGGAGGGCCTCAGTAAGGAGAGAGAGAGAGAGAGAGAGAGAGAGAGAGAGAGAGCGCTGAGGCTGGCCGCGAACCCGGATCCTCCGGTCTCCGCCTCCCAAAGTACTGGGATTACAAGCGTGCACCACCACGCCCAGCGTTTGTGTAGAATTTATACAGCAATAAGGATGGAATCCTAAACACAGCCTGAAGAAGAAAAGTGAGAGTGAAATTTACAGAGTGCATCAGACACATACACCCGAACGACATCACAGATCTATAAAGACCGATGCACGCTTGAGGACATGCATCACAGCCGGGCGCAGTGGCACGCGCCTGTAACCCCAGTACTTGGGAGGCTGAGAGAAGGATCACAGGAGTACTCGGGAGGCCGAGACCGGAGGATCCGGGTTCCCAGCCAGCCTCAGCTACTTAGTGAGGCCCTCCGCAACTTCGTGAGACCCGGTTTCAAAATAAAGTATAAAAAATAGGGCCGGGGGTGTAGCGCGGAGGTAGAACTCCCCTGGGTTCAATCCCCGGTACCGCAAAAAAAAAAAAAAAAA
>PVJS01014168.1:0-40818 GCA_004027185.1 Glis glis
TGAATTAGTGGTTGCTCCAATCCTAAGACTCCAGCTCTTAGACCGTTCGACCAGCTACTGGTTCCTCTGACCCTCCACGTGCAGTCAGAACCTGGGACTACATTGCTGCAAACTGTAAGCCATCTGATAAATCCCTTTTTTAAAAATATACTCATTCTGTGTATTCTGTTAATCTAGAGAACCCTGTCTAATACACCACCACACCCGATTTTGCTTTGTTTTAAATGACCTACATATCAATAATTTCCTTATTGTTTCTTTCTATATTGAATCTACTTAGATATTCCTCACTCCAAAATATTGAATCTACTTAGATATTTCTCACTCCAAAATATTGAATCTACTTAGATATTCCTCACTCCAAAATTATATAATTTGTTACCTTTGTTTTTTCTGTCTTTTTTTTTTTTTTACATTTATGTACTTATCCCCCATCCTGGTACTGGGGATTAAACCCAGGGGTGTTCTGCCTCTGAGCAACACCCCCAGTCCAGCCTGGCCTAGAACTTGTGATCCTCCTGCTTCAGCCTCTCAAATTGCTGGAATTATTATAGACACCTGACTATATTTATACTTTAAAGGTATCTGGAATTTATTTGATGTGTGGTATGAGGGAATCTTTTTTCTCTAACTTGTTAATGAATTGTCTCATTAACATTTGGAACTGAATAGTCCATATTCTGTGTGTGTGTGTGTGTGTGTGTGTGTGTGTGTGTGTGTGTGTGTGTTTTAGTTACTGGGGATTGAACCCAGGGGCATTCTACCTCTGAGTTATACCCCCCGCCCTATTTTATTTTTTATTTTGAAACAGGGTCTTACTAAGTTGTGGAGGGCCTCACTGAGTAGCTGAGGCTGGCCAGGAACCTGTGATCCTCCTGTCTCAGCCTCCCAAGTACTGGGATTACAACTGTGTGCCATCTGGTTGACTCTGTACAGGTCATTCAGGTTGGACACGAGCAAGCACAGGCCTCAGAGAGGCAGGAAAGGTGTGACTGAGAGAGAAGGAGAAAAGCTCTACAAAGACAAGGCCTGGGAAGAAACACTGATAGTCGGAGGAGACCCGTGTGTGTGTTTGTGCTTCCTTTGCTGTATTGAGAAAACTCTTGAACTGTGTTCTTCAAAAGCCATAAATTGGCCAGTCATGGTGGCTCTTGCCTGTAATCCCAGTACTTGGGAGGCTGAGACAGGAGAATTGCAGGTTCAAGGCCAGCCTCAGCAATTTAGTGAGACCCTGTTTCAAAATAAAAAATAAAATGGGACCTAGGGTGTAGCTCAGAGATAGAATGCCCCTGAGTTTAATGCTCAGTACCACAAGTAAAGCCATAAATCCGTACAATTAAAACAATAATTTTTAAATAAAACCAAATAAAATTAAATTAAAATACATAAAATAAAAATATAGGATAGAACTTAATGAGATTTTTTAAAAAGCCATCTAGGCTCTCTCTTTCTTCCTACCTCGTGGAAATCCATTCTCTAGCACACAGTCTACCATCCATGGGCACTGAAGTTTAAGAAGCAAATTTAGTTTCCTAAGGATATTTTGCAGTTTAATTTTTAAAATAGGAAATATGGTCCTATGGTTTAAAATTCAGCAGTTACTAAAGGACATATGGTGAGAAATCTCCTCCCACCCATTGCCCTCAGCAACTGAATTTCCCATCCTTAGGGAAAACCGAGTTCTGTCTTCTCATATACTCCCAGGGTTATTTTAGACATATTCAGATATATAAGCACGCAATATGTTCTTTTGTAAAATTTTTACACACAGGGTAGTATACTACACATACTGTTCTACACCTTGATATTTTTACTTAACAGTACATCTGGAGGATGTCCTGAATTCTCTCATAAAGAGCTGCTTGATTCTTCGTCACAGCAGTTTTGTACTATTAGTGCATGAATAAAGCGTGCTTTATTTAACCAGTTACCCTGTAGATGGGCAATTATGTCGTTTTAAATTTTGCTTTTATAACAATGCTGCAAGTAAGATTTTTTGCATATCAGTGAATTGATAGCCAGAGTAAAGTCCTAGAATGGGAAATACTAGATATAAGGATATGAGCACTTGTGATTTTGATAGAAATGGCAAATTTCTCCTTAGGGTTTGTTCCAATTTCAAGCCCTCCCAGTAATATAGAAAGTGCCTGTTTCCTTACATCTTATAGTGTGTTATCAACCTTTTTTTTTCTTTTTTTCTTCAGTACTGGGGATTTAGCCCAGGACATTCTACCTTGGTGCTATCCTCCTAGCCCTTTTTATTTTATTTTATTTTATTTTTTAAACAGTGTCTCACTAGGTTACTGAGAGTCTTGCTAAATTGCTGAGGCTGATCTTGAACCTGGAATCCTCCTGTCTCAGTCTCCCAAGTACTGGGATTACAGGTGTGTCACCACACCCAGCTCAACCTTTTTAAAATCTTTGCTAATGTGATAAATGGACAATGGTATCAAAATGGATTTAATATGCATTTCTCATATTACAAGTGAGACTGAGAATCTTTTTATTTAAGGGCAGTTTGTATTTCTGTCCTGTAAATGGTTTATGTCCTTAGTCCTTTTGTCTAGAATGTTATTGGTCTGTTTTGTATTGACTTGTAAGAGCTTTTTATACAGTAGGGGGAATAGGCTATTTATCTGTAATCTTAGTTGTACATATCTTCCCCATTTTGTTGTTTGTCTTTTAACTTTACCATTGGTGTTTTAGAAATCCTTTTATTTTGATGGATTTTATGTTTTTAATCAAGATTTTTCCAGTCTAAAATTGTTTAAAATATTTTATTTATATATTCCTTTTCTGACTTCCTTTTTACACATTTATGGCTTATAATCTACTTTTAAGTCTTTGACCTACCTGAAATTTATCCTGGTTTGAAAGTTTTAGGTTTGGTTTTAATTTTATTTTTTCCGGATAGATAACCAGTTGTTTTCAACACTATTTATTAGGCTTTCTTTCCCCTACTACTTCGAAATACTATCTTCATATCTATATTTTAACATGGCCACATAGTTTACAATAAAACTTTCCCCTTCTAACAACTGTCCTAGAAAACCTTTACACCCTGATTAATTAACTAATTTTTAAGTCTCCTACAGTCACTGGAAACAAACACATTTTCATAATTTTCTTCTTTTCTCTCTTTTTGCTTTTAAAAGATGAGATTCTTCAGGCGGTTCTCCCTCTAAACCTCTCTCACATTCTTGTCATCAGCATCTCTCCTTTCCTATGAAGATATTTCCCATATTTGGAGGATTATTTGTGCCTCTTCTTTCTTTTAAGAGATTGCAAATTGGTCCCATCCAGGCGAATGACCACCAGTGTGAGCGAGGAGTTCCATGGCTCTTAGCCTGGTGTCTAGGATTCTCCACAGAGGTGGCTGCTGAAGTTCAGAGAGCTGAGAGTTACAAGGAAGAATATGTAGAAGAGTGATGGAGACTCAATCTTATATTACACATAAAGACAAGACTGAAGAAGAAGCTGGAGGAGAAACTATAGGAGAAGTACTGGAAGAATAAAAGATAAAGGATGGAGAGTCTCTGAGAGGCCAAATAGTACAGACAAGGCTGAGGACAAGGGGGAAAACGATGACAGGGAGAGGTCTCGGGTGCTCTTTTGAGCAGGTAACTTGGCAGGTTCAAGTGCACCTCCCCTTCCCATCCCAATTGCTTCCTCTTCTTGGTGGATGGAATTGTCAGCAGACCAGTACTCTCACCTACAATAATTAGAAAGGCCAAATAAAATGCAGTAAATATCTATGTGAACCAGGCATAGTGGCACACACCTGTAATTCCAGTTTTTGGGAGCCTGAGACAGGAGGATCACAGGTTCGAGGTCAGCCTCAGCAATTTAACAAGACCCTGTTTCAAAATAAAAAGGGCTGGGGGTAGAATGCCCCTGGATTCAATCCCCAGTACCAAAATAAAAAAAGAGAGTGAGAAAGGAAAGGAAAAGAAATTATGTGAAGGAAGCTGAGAGCTACTGAGTTAAGGAAACTGGAAAAGGCTAAAGCTCTGCAGAGTGAGGAACCTAAGAGGAAAGAGCTCATTTCTGTAGCCACTTTTACCCCCAGGGCAATTGCAGGAGGCTGAAAATCCTAGTACCTGAGGCTGTGCAGAGTCTGGCAGAAGTTCCCTAAGGAGAGAGAGAGAAAATAAGAGTTTTGGTGGAAGACTTGGGAGGGCCTCAAGCACATAGCCTATTTTCACCTATGGACTTTTCCCAATACTGGGGCTTTTCAGAGCAGGACTTTTAAAATGCAATTGCAAACCTACCTTTGAAAAGAAGAGTGCTGTTATTGGGCAGTCTTTTAGGTCTAAGATTAGAGTGTAGTACCAGCTGGAGGAGAGGCCTTGCAGAATACAATAGGCTATTTGTTGAAAATCCAGGTCAGAGATGAACCAGTGGAAGGTGGAGACTTAGCAGAGGTAAAATTCAACCTTGACCCAGCACATCACTAATTGGATTAACATGATCAGCTACTATTCTATGTGTACCACAGAGGGAGGGTGTACTCTCTTTGAAAGAAGATATCCAAAGTTTCTACAACTTCCTATCATGCCTGGCACACAATTAAGATATGTCAAAAGATAGGCTTACGTAACTGAGAAAACCAAGGGGAAAAAAGGAGTAGAAACAGTCAGGCATGGTGGCATATGCCTGTAAGCCTAGTACTTGGGAGGCTGAGACAGGAGAATGCAGGTTCATGCAGGTTCGAGGACAGCTGCAGCAACTTAGCGAGGCCCTCAGCAACTTAGACCCTGTTTCAAAATCAAAAATAAAATAGGTCTGGGGATATAGCTTGGAGGTAGACCACCGCTGGGTTCAGTCCTCAGTACCACACACACACAAAAAGAGTAGAAACAAACAAGATCCAGATGTTGAAGTTGGTTGACAAGAACTGACAGTAACTGCCATGTGTGTTCAAGAGGAAAAGATGAAGGACATTGATGAAAGGATGGAGTCACTGCTACCTCTTCCAGGAAGCTTTCTTCTCCCCTCCCTTTCTAGAGATCAGCCTTCCCTCCTCTGCATAACCCTGAGAGTTTCTTTGTACTTCTTAAGGTACTGACCACCATATAAAGTAGGATCTTCTAGTAGTTAAAATCACAGAGCTTAGCCAGGCGTAGTGGTGCATGCTTGTAATTCCAGTACTTGGGAGGCTGAGACTGGTGGATCCTTGTTCTCAGCCGGCCCCAGCTACTTTAGTGAGGCCTCTGTAATTTAGAGAGACCCTGTTTCAAAATAAAGAATAGAAAATAGGGCTGGGGTGTAGCTCGGAGGTAGAATGCCCCTGGGTTCAATCCCCAGTACTGCAAAAATACATACATACATACACACATACATACATAAATACATAAATAAATAATCAGAGCTTGTAAAGTCACAATGGGTTCAAATTCAAGACTAGTCGCCTGTTAACTTTGTGATCTTGGAAGAGTCACTCACCTTATTTGAGACACAAGTTCCTCGCCTATATAAAATGGAGTTGTTAAAATAATTAATTGGGGAGTAATTAGTCTGAACTAGCTGCAGTGCCCTGAGTGGTTACATAAGCAAACTGAAACCAAACTTGGTGTAAGTGGTAAAATCAAACTTGAGTTTAATCAGAAACTCCGACACTAACCTCTGACTAGGGACTTTTCACTGAAATGATCTGAATAAAGCTATTGCTCTATTTAAACAGCCAAACTTTTTATTTTTTTGCCTTGCTTCTGCATTTACCTTATTAAAAAAGCCTCCTTTTGCCCCAGTGGTGGAGTCCCAAACTGCCCAAATTGAGCCTGGCATTGCTCAATTCATCATGAGTCCCTGTTTGCCCAAACACACTTATCATCATCATCATCATCATTATTATTATTATTATTATTATTATTATTTTGGTACTGGGGATTGAACCCAAGAACACTCTACTACTAAGCTACAGAGTCATGCTAAGCTGCCCAGTCTGGCCTTGAACTTGTGATCCTCCTGCCTCAGCCTTCCAAGTAGCTGGGATTATAGGCATGCACCACTGTGCCCGACCTCTTTAAATTTTTAATGCACCTAAGTTTATCTTTTAACAGAGTCAATGGTAATTTCCCCCAGAAGGTTGTTTTGAAGAATTCAAATTCAATTGAAGATTCTTAGCATCTTCTTGGGATGTGCAGGAATTACCACTGCTCAGGACAGGCACCCTCATGATATACCCCTAGCTCCCTGTTTCTGTCCTTCATAATGCTTTGCTAAATTGGTTATGTTTAAATTATTATTATTATTATTATTATTGCAGTACCGGAGATCGAACCCAGGGGCATTCCACCTCCGAGCTACACCCCTGGCCCTATTTTTTATTCTTTATTTTGAAACCGGGTCTCACGAAGTTGCAGAGGACCTCACTAAGTAGCTGAGGCTGGCCGCAAACCCGGATCCTCTGGTCTCAGCCTCCCAAGTACTGGGATTACAAGCGTGTGCCACCACGCCCAGCAATTATTATTTTAATTAAATTTTAAATTACTATTTTTATGAGTACATTCATTTAATGTTCCTCCCATGTAGCATTGCAATCCTGTGGTGTGTGGGAGGGGGACTCTGTCCAGGTTTACTCATCCTTGTATTCCCAGTGCCAAACTCTATTAATACTGCTAAATAAATAAATAAGAAACCCCTATCTTCAAGGCCCTAAGATTTAAGAACACAGTTGATCTTGCCTTAAATCTTTTCCCATCTACACCGAGAACCTTTGCTAGTTTTCTACCCAACACCATTCTTCATGTATTCTTTGCTGTCAGAACCTTGGTTTTATTTGGTTGGAAAAATGCCCAACTCAGGGACTAAAACAAGAATCAGTCTAAACTAACCATGTCAGTCCCATTCCCTTGGCCTGAAGTGGATAAGAATAGTATGCCACATTGTTCTGGCTAATGAATTAGAAAGAAAAGTCCTCTGGGGACTTCTGGGAAAGATTTTTGTTATTGATGGAAGGAAAGAAGGCTAACTCTCTTTAGCCTTCCCTGCCCCAACCCCTCATTTTTTAAATGCAGGAGGGTGAGAATGTTATGTTTGGAACCATGGGGAGCCATCTTGCAACCATGATGGCGAGGCCTGAAGAAATGTCAACATGGGCTCAGTAAACTACTGTACCCACCCTGGAACTACCTCCAGACTTCTTGTTATATAAAATCATAAATGCTTGTGTTATTTAGGCTACTGTGATTTGAGTTTTATATTGCCAGTAACCAATTTTTTTTTTCTCGAACTGACATGCTTTGGAACAAATCCAATTTCACATGCATCTGCAACCTATCAAGCTGGGCCAGCAGATCAGCAGTTCTGTTTTCGCCCTCATATAGGTTACAGTCGACTCTGAAACTTGAGCCTCATCAGCATCCTGGGCTATATGTCAGATATGACTTCAGGTGATCTCTCCGAAGCACTCAGAACAAAGGGTATCTAAGCGGTCACACTTAGTGACCAGGTAGCTACAGGTCCAGAAAATGCAGTGGGGAGGCAGAACTGAAGAGGCAGGGCAGTGAGGACGGAAGCCAGGAAAGCAAAGAGAAACCAAGAGGCTTGACAAGCTCTGAGGAAAACAAGACCAGGATACAGGAAAAGTTTGAGGAAATAGCAAGAGGGGGATCCAGAGGAACTGGGAAAGGAAAATTTTAATTTCTTAATTGTCTAGAAAATGATCTAACAAATATACATAGGATTTTTTAAAAGAAAATTGTAATTCCAATAGTGGACAAAAACAAATACCTAAATAAATGGAATAATGCATCAATTATGTGGGACAGTTTCCCAAATGAAACTAATCTGATATAATTCCAGGAAAATGCCCTCCCTCAATTTCTGGATCATTGAAAAACTAATTTCAGAACTTAACTAATAGTGTGGAAGAATAAACATTTACAAACAGCTAATTTTAAAAGAGTGAGATAAAAAGACATTTGCCTTACTAGATATTAAGAAGCATCACAAAGCCATGATTTAAAAAAAAAAAAGTAAATTAACCACAGAAACGATGTATAACCCAGAAACAGACTCAGCTATACATGGGAACTTTGTATGTGATAGAGAGGGCATGACAAATCTCTGGGGAGGCAATAGATTAATCAGTTAGTATTCTGGAAGTTGACACCATTCAGTTCTACCTTATACAATCTAAATAGAAAAAGAAACTCCAAATAGATTAAAAGCCTAAATATTAAATGTAAAATTTTACAGTTATAGATGAAAGTATGTGTGAATAACTCTGTGACCTTCAAGTGGAGATGTTTCTTAAAAAAAAAAAAATCCTAGCCAGGCGTGGTGGCGCACGCTTGTAATCCCAGTACTTGGGAGGCTGAGACCGGAGGATCCGGGTTCGCGGCCAGCCTCAGCTAATTAGTGAGGCTTCCGCAACTTCATGAGACCCGGTTTCAAAATAAAGGATAAAAAATAGGGCTGGGGGTGTAGCTTGGAGGTAGAACGCCCCTGGGTTCAATCCCTGGTACCCCCCAAAAAAAAATTCTAGCCGGGCGTGGTGGCATACACCTGTAATCCCAGTACTTGGGAGGCTGAGACAGGAGGATCTCTGGTTTGAGGACAGGCTCAGCAACATAGCAAGACTCTCAGCAACCTAGTGAGACCCTGTTTCAAAATTTAACAAAAGGACTGAGTGTAATTTGGAGGTAGAATACCCCTGGGTTCAATCTCCAGGACCCCTACACACACACACACACACACACACACACACACACACACACATACACACACACACACCACACAAACTCCCAAAGTAAAAACCATAGGAGAAGAAAATCTGGTTAAATTATCTATAAAACAAAATTAAAGATTTATTCTAACAAAAATACCATAGTCAAAGTCAACAAGTGCATGATTAATGGGAAATGTTTTTAACATCCCAGACCAAAGGAGCTAGATCCAGGAAATCTTAGGTCCTAGAAAACACTAAGAAGAAGAGGGGAAGCAACAGAAAAATAGGCAAAATATGTCAGGAGAACTTCTGAATGGCCAATAAGTATACAAAGAGATGCTCAACATTACTAGCAATCAGAGGAATGCAAATTAAAGCATCAATGGGAGTTCACTTTATGAAAAGTTAGATACGATCAAGTACAGTAAAGATGCACTGCTAGTGGACCGTGAACTGTTGGAGCCATTCTGCAGAGCAATCAGTCCTGAGACAAATCAAGAATGTAGTCTTGGCCCTGAGTATGTGCCCAACGAAACACTAATGTGTAGATCATAAGAATGTGTGGAGAGTGTGTTTATTATGGTGGGGTGGAGAAGGCGCACGCGCACACGCATGCATGCATGCATGAGCAAGAACTTAAAAACAACCTGGTGTTTGCTAATAAAGCAAGGATTTAGTTAAGCAAAAACAAGATGGGTCACTACTGAAACCACAAGGAGTAGAGGAGATTTACCTATAACAACATGGTGGCTTACAAAGCATAATTTGATGGCAGTGGCAAGCCAACTGAACGATTAATGCTATTCCATTCTCCTGAGGTCCAAATAAAATCAAGGGCCGGAGCCAAAAGACTCCTGTGGTTCTCAGGTTTTTACATGCATGAGGATCAGTCTGAGATACCTGTTAAAAGAAAAAAAATTGTGAGTCCCCCACCCAGAGATTCTGAAGCTAAATTTTAAGCATGTACGCTAGATGACTTCTCCCATAAATGGACCATGGGTCACACTTGGAGACACTTTGCACTACGTATAAGCAAGCTTCCAGGGGAGTAATAGGAAATGAGTAGCAGGGGCGGTGGCAGGGGAACATCTGCCTTGCACCAGCAGCAAGGAACTGACGTTGAAGCAGCTGGCCCTGTCAGCATCGGCTGCCTCTCTTCTCCCTGTTGATGAGCCCATCTCAGTGGGTTTGGCCTGGAGGGCTTTGGGTGATGGAAATTGACAAGCACCATCTTGGGAGAGCATCTGTGCACAGGAAGCCACTGGAGGCATCTTCTTCCCGAGGATGCTGCTGGGTGTGGTGCCTCGGGGGTCCTGAGCTTGACAGATCGCCCTCACTCATAGTCAGCGTCCCCAGTTTGGCTATGGTTGTGGGGGAAGTGGGTTATGAGGAGTGAGAGTGACACAGTGAGATGTTGTCAGATGTGAATGATTGAGTCTGACCTGATGCAAGAAGAAGGGCTGACCCATCTCCCAGCAGATCCAGTGGGCTCTTTCAGGGTGCAGATGGCCCAGGATTGGAGCCATGGAATGCTGTCATCCCTCCAGCATCGGCTTTGCCCTTGTCTCCTTTGGTCCCTGTTTCTGGTCTATGCTTCAACAGCTGGACCATTTTGGAGCATATTGTGCACCATGTGGAGGAGATTTTTAATAGTGACTGCTGTGACTGGAGGCAGATGGAACATGGTCTAAATCTTGCCTTTAGGGATGCCTGATGGTGCATTCAGCCCTGCATCCCTGGCCACACAAGTCCACCTCCTTGTGAATAGAATACAACCATCCCAGTCAAGACCGGACTCTGGGCTCCCTTCTATCATTATTTACCCAGGCTCTGTTCCCCTAATGTCCTGGAGCTCCAATGGAGCCTGGATTCACTCTCCCCTTCCTAATATGCAGAATGGCCTGGTTTTCTAAGGACATGGAGAGTTTTTCAGATTTATACAAACAGACCAAGCATATTTGTGGGTATCCAGGTAACAAACTCAGTTTGAAACTCCTTTTGACGGAGTAATTCCTAGCCCCAGACAGAAATGCTAATGTGAACGCAGACACTCCAAGGAACTAGCTACAGTGGAAAAGATTAAGACATATTCCCAAATATAGCTCGCTCTCTCTCGACATCATCTGATTCTCCAACAGGCCTCTTTTTGCAAATGTGAATATTTTCATGTTTAAAAAATATGGGAAAGAAGAAAAGGAATAAAAGGAGGAGGAGAATTCAGAGATGCACCTTATTAATAAACAGTAAAGTTTTTTTTCCCTCTCCTTAGGAACTCAAAGTCAGCCGTTTGATGCTAATTGTGTGTGATGTATCAGCAAGGGTCTGCAAATCTGAGGATCCCCCATGAGCTTCTCCAGGACTGTGTCTCCCTGTGCCTACTTTAATGAGATCCAGGGCAGCTGCAGCTCCCATTGTGCAGAGCAGCCTGGGCAGGCTGAGAGAGCCATTCTTCTCTCCCAGTAATGTGTTTGCTTAAGCATGAACATTAGTGTCAGAAGTGCTTAGCGCAAAGCGCCCTTTCGGGGGTGAAGCGGTCATTGCCAAGTCTGTGCGTCTGGGAATTCGTTATGTCTATTCATCTTGGGGTTAGGATTAGGTAAATCTTGTATTTTCTAATGTAGCTGAAAAGGTAGGAAACAAAAATAGTATTTATAAAATCATTTTTTTGGGGGGGTGAGCCCAGCTGTGAGAATCTCAGTACCTGGCGTGGGGAATGTCTTCTTGAAGAACCACCCAGTGTCTCTGCTTATGTAGGACATAAGCTGTTGCCCTCATCAGCCCTGTCTTCTGAAATGAGCGAAGTGAAAGTTATTTTACACCCAACCTTGCACAAAGCGAATGTGCCTAATTAGCGGAAGATTTGCTTATAGGATGGGAATCGGCTTTTAATCAGCACTGTCCCATCTTTCAGAGATGAGGGCACATCCATGGGCAGACTGTGCGTTTTTTCTTCTCTTTCTCACAGTAGCAAGGAATGTAAAACGAACTGACAACTCTCCTGCCCCTGTGCCAGTATGGCCAAAGGCACTCACTTCTGAGGCAGCTGGCCAACGCTGAGTCGAAACAACTAACTGGGCCACATGGGCCTGGACGCACAACCTTCCTGCTTGTTCGTAGACACTGGCATAAGAAAGAGCTAAAGATAAGACACCTCTAGGAAGCCATCTTGCTTTATATTACACACACACACACACACACACACACTCACACACTCACACACTCACACATTATTTTAATTGGTGGCTGGTAATTATACATCATAGTGAGATTCAAAATGATACAAACGTGCATGCATATATCACTTGGCAAACTTCCATCTTGCTTTATCTTTATTGATCTTTTGGATAGGTAATATATGGACCTGGTACACTGTAGTGTCCTTCCCTCTGCTGTTCCCCCTTTTCCAGTACAGTATCCCTGGAGGAGTCAGTGTCTGTTACCAGCTTCCTATAGAAAAGTCCACATGGTGGGAAAGGCAATAAGGGGGGGTAAGAATTTTTTTAAAAAATAATAAGACAGACTCCAGGCTGCTGCTTATGTTCATCAGGCACTGGCAAATTAAACAAGGTCAATGGGAGAATACTCCTCCCTGTAAGCACTGAACAATTGGAGCAATTGTGGTTGCCCAACACAGGTGGACATGGACACAGGTGTTCTTTTGCAAAGTAAGTTTGTGAGAGGTTGTAATGATCTGAGCTCCCAGATTCACAATCAGCAACGACAGCACAATGATTGTCTAGACGAAGAAACAGAGCATGAGTTATTTCATTTCTATTTGACCATGGGGGTTTCTTGATGTGATTAAAATTTAAAACAATGAAACAGATTGCAAACTGCAGGGCATGATATTTCTCTTTGTTGTATGCAAACATGGGTTCATACATGAAATATTTCACTAAACTCGACTATCTTTGAAATTAATATTTATTCCTTATAAAAATTGTTCAAATTTTTTTAAAAAAAAGGCCTGAGAGCTAGTGGTTCCTTCCATTTTGTGCCTCGCCCTACTCCTGGCTGTGCCTACTACTACAGAAGCCAAAAAACACATATGTTTGCTTTCTCTGAGCTGTGGCAGCGAGAGCTCTGGCACATGGACCTACGCTCGGCCCACCAGGGACAGTAGAATTCCACCTGGAATTGTGAATCTGGAATAAGTGACTCAGAGATAGGAGGCTATTTTGGAATGCATTTTTGTGGGAGTGTTCTGGTGCCAGGAGTGGTGGCAGTGATGTTTAAGCAGATCCTTCCAGTATTGAAATTTGGTCTGTAAGTCTAGCTACCTTGGTTTCTGATAGTTTGTCAAGCCAGATTCTCTGGGCTTGCATTTGATTCTTTGAGCTCCCATGTGTTGGTCCACAGAATTTTTTCTCTGCTTAAGTTAACCCGAATTCGTGCCTTTTATTTGCAGTCAAGAACTCTTGCTGATATTCCTGATTCAGAAGAATACTTTGAGGATGAATTTTGATGCCATGGTAATTCTGTGTCATAGACAAATAAGAGCCCTAGAAATGTAGCTCAGTGGCCTTACTAGAAATGTCAAAGCATATCTTTATAACCTGTCAAAGCGTGCCTCTTACACTAGCCTGTCCCTGACCACCCTGGCCAGATCTTAGCAGACCCAGCAAGACAAAAACCAGAGAATCTCTTTGATTAAAGAGATTTTCATAGAGTTGACTCCATATAAAAGAAATTAACGGGCAAAAGCCAATTTAAAAACCTCTAGTAAGAGTTGTAATTAAGGCCAAAAAATCAGAAATAATAGAGAAACAAAAGGTAGCTCATCAACAAAAGTGAAAGCCAAGTTTAAATTGTCTCAACTAAACATTTATTTTTGTTAATTGCTTGCTCTGAAAGCTCTTGGATCAAGGGGATGGGATGCTTATCAGCACTCTACAGATAAACATTAATTCCATCACATACCACGGGAATGAGTAACATTCAGTGTAAGAATTCAATGCAAACTCTACTCATTTCCAAAATGGTCCTTTCTGGTCCCAATCTGGGGAAGATTAAGAATGTTTATATAACACCCCTTAATACAGTGCTTGGCACTTAGTACAACACTGGGTAATTTCCCTTTACTTAGTCTTTAGTAAGAACCTGCTAAGGACCAAGGACTATTTCAGGCACTGCAAACACTACTCAGATTTTCACTGTTTTTGTCATCCTTCTGTTGCTTTGCTAAGAGGTAATGAGATGATCTTTCCAAAAACCAAGATGAAGCCGGGCGTAGTGGTGCACGCTTGTAATCCCAGTACTTGGGAGGCTGAGACCAGAGGATCCGGGTTCACGGCCAGCCTCAGCTACTTAGTAAGGTTCTCTGCAACACAGTGAGACCCTGTTTCAAAATAAAGAATAAAAAATAGGGCCAGGGGTGTAGCCCGGAAGTAGAATGCCTCTGGGTTCAATCCCCAGTACCGCAAAAAAAAAAAACAACCAAGATGAATAGCCACCAGTACCAACTTCCTCGACCTGTCTCCTACCTGCTCTTTCCTCCCACCCTCACACACACACAGAGACACAATCAGCTCTGACTCGGACGTGGTGCAGCTTAGGAAAAGCAGCTTCAGGCTCAGCCCCACCAAAACACCTGCTCTGCAAAGTGGCCCCCACCATTCTGATGCAGCGAGGTTTGTACACTCTAGGTCCTCATAGTAGAATGCATGCTCATTTTACTGTGTGTCCTACTGAGTAATTAAGTATGTAATCATGATGCAATTACTGCCTGTCTTTCCCCCAGACTCTATCAGGACGAGGGTCCATACTGTCTCTCTCATGTCTGTAGCTTAGCACTTAGTATAATGCCTGGTACTCAAGATACATTTCTTGAATATATGGAAAACAGCTCTGGAAACCCCACATCTTTTATAGGACTTTCTGGGATTCAGTCTCTTCATACCCCTCCACCAAGCAAATTCTCCTCCAAACCCTAAAAATGCCGTAAGGTCTGCAGTAAACATACCCTGCATGTGCTTAATAAATGTAATTCAGGTATCAACTTGAGGTCCATTAGGGAGGCCTAGATGAAAGGTCAACCAAGCAGATTAATATTTTGGCACTTTAACAGATACTGTTTATTTAAATTTTCTTAAAGGAGAGGCAGAAGTGGTAAATTGACCACTGGAGAGAGCTTTGCCTCTCCTTGTTTGTCCTTTACAATTCAGCTTGGGTCCCACACTGACACATCCAACCACAAAAAATTCTAGAGTTCACTGAATCCACCACTTTTAGAGGGTAGCTAGTTTTTTATTGTTGTTGTTGTTGGTGGTGGTAGTGGTGGTGGTGTGTGTGTGTGTGTGTGTATGTGTGTGTGTATGTGTGTGTGTGTGTGCTTCTGGGGATTGAACCCAGGGATGTTCTACCTCTGAGATACACCCCCAGGTCCCCCCTTTTTAAATTTTGAAACAGGGTCTCACTAAGTTGCTAAGGGCCTTACTAAATTGCTGAGGCTGGCCTTGAACCTGCAATCCTCCTGTCTCTGCCTCCCAAGTACTAGGATTACAGGCTACCATGCCCAGCTACCATCAGCTTTTCTTTGAGCATTCTCCTTGGGAGTCTAATTGCCCCAGCCCACAATTTTCTTCATCTTTTTATATTTTCAGAGATGTTTCAAGACCCATTTTAGAATGACACCTCACTACATGTCCATCTGGCTCACCTTTAATTTGGCTCTGGGTTCACTATACTGGGTATTAGGGTTCATAATAAAGAATGTGCATGTTAGTTAAATATGTTTTTGATCCATCCAGAAGTCTCAATCATGGGAAGAAAAAGAAGCAAAATAAAAAAATCTGTATGCTTTAAAATGTTCATGGCAGTGTCTTTGGGAGGAATACTAAGAGATTATTGGATCATTAAGGATTCCATCAGAGACCATGTATATGAAGAGAGTGTTGTTGTTGTTGTTGTTGTTGTTGTTGTTGTTGTTTTTGCAAGGAATTGGCATATGTGGCTGTAGGAGCTGGCTAGGTAAGACCAAAGTCTGTAGGATAGGACATTAGGAAAGACCCTATCTGAGTTCCAGCCTGAGGCTGTATCCAAGGCAAAATTTCTTCTTCAGAAATGTTTTAGCTTAAGGCCTTTCAACTGATTGAATCAAGTCAACCCAGATTATCTATAATTGTCTTTCCATAAAGTTAGTTGATTGTAGATGTTTATCACATCTATTAAATACCTTCCCAACAACACCTAGGTTAGTGTTTGATTGAACAACAGGGTACCATTTAACTAGCCAAATTAACACATAAAACTATTTTCTTCCTGTTACAAAAGTAATGACAGGGAAATAGAACCAAAAAATGCCTAGAATTCTATCACTTAAAGACAATTGCTGTTAACACTTTGCTGTGTTTTAATTCATGCCTTCTAGGGTTTTTTTTTAGCAATTTATAATAGTAGAAAAAAAGAAATGAACTAAATGTTTAGCAATGAGGGAATGGTTATGGGAATTATGGTATATGCATATGAGGTAAAATTAAGTAGCCTTTAAAACGTTGTAATTAGCTTGGCATGGTAGTGCATGCCTGTAATACCAGTACTTGGGAGGGCTGAGACAGGAAGATCACAGGTTCATGGCCAGCCTCAGCAATTTAGGGAGGCTCTCTGCAACTAAGTGAGACCCTGTTTCAAAATAAAAAATAAAATAGGGCTGGGGTGGAGCTCCGAGGAAGAATGCCCCTGGGTTCAGTTCCCCAGTACCACACACACACACAAAGGTTGTAATTATGAAAACCATATTAACCTGAAAAACATGCTTCCAATGCAAAGTATAAAATCATACCTCTACTGAGACTACAACTGCATGAAAATAGCATATCATGGGAACATGGAATAGACAGAAAAAATTATCACAAATTCGGTGCTCCCATAACACCCCCCAGGACTTACGGTTTCATGTGTCCTTGACTAGCACCTGAGACTGCTGCCAACACCCATGGCACTGCCCGGGGGCCTTCTCTGTCCTCTGTGGGTCATTCTGCCCCAGTGAGGACAAAATAAAATTACTAGAGAATGAATATCCTGGGAGCAACCCTCCACTGATGGCTGGGGAAGGTGGCTGGGTACATACTGGTCCCTCGGGCGAGGCATCCTGAAGTAGGTATTCCACCCTGGCTCCACGGCATCCAGCTAGACTGAACTCCAGCTGCCCACAGTGGCCACTTGCTCCCCTTCAGCCTACCAGACTGCCTCCCCCTCCCTGACTCACTTTCCCAATCTCCTACCAGCGTTTCCTTCTTCACCTAAATAAACTGCTTGCCTTGCCTTGCCTTGGTTCTGGGGCACACATCCTCCAAGGCATGCTCTAGTCCCTGATGGGTAAACATTGGTTACATACAGAGAAAAAAAGATGGTTCTTTTTATATATAAAGTACAAACACACATACAATAGAATAGAGCTGAGGGATTAAAAAGTCATGAGGGGCCCGGCGTGGTGGCGCATGCTTGTAATCCCAGTACTTTGGGAGGCGGAGACCGGAGGATCCAGGTTTGCGGCCAGCCTCGGCTCTCACTCTCTCTCTCCCTTTCTCTCTCTCTCTCTCCTTAGTGAGGCCCTCCGCAACTTCGTGAAACCCGGTCTCAAAATAAAGCATAAAAAATAGGGCCGGGGGTAGCGCGGAGGTAGAATGCCCCTGCGTTCAATCCCCGGTACCACAAAAAAAAAAAAAGTCATGAGGGGCTGGGCATGGAGGCACACTCCTCAGTTATGTCATATGAACAATACTAATGAAATACTATTTTAAAAAACAGAAAAACAAGCCGAGTATGGTGACCCACACCTATAAGCCCAGTACTTGGGAGGCTGAGACAGGAGGATTGCAGGTTCAAGACCAACCTCAGTAATTTAGTGAGATCTCAGCAATCTAGCAAGATCCTGTTTCAAAATAAAAAGGTCTGGAGATGTAGCTCGGAGGTAGAATGCCTCTGGGTTCAATTCCCAGTACCACAAACAAAAAAATAAATTAAAAAAAAAACAGAAAAGCAGACGAGGTCTGGCCTACCAGGTGTGTCTGAGGCAGAGACAGACCTCTATCATCAGCATGTTGGCTGTGGGGTCCTGCCAGCCTAGTTGCTGCTATGTATACCCAGAGTCATCTATGTGAGATTCTGTGGGTCCCCCCTCCACGCCCCTTTCCTAATAATCTGGGTAGAAACATTTTGGATTAAGATCTCAAATCAGATTTCTTCTTCTTTATTTACAGTGAGAAAAAAAATGAAAGACAAAAGGCACTAAGCATATGTAGAAACTTAGCCATGAAAACCCACGAAAGGTACACAGAAACTGTAAAAAGCGGGAACGTCAGGAGCTCTGGAATGGAAGAAGTGGTCAGAAAACTTTCTGGCTGGTGGGGAAAGAAGGGGCCCTTGTCGGGCACAGCTGTGGAAAGACATCCAGGATCCACCTGAGTCTGTACTTTCATGGCAAGGGCAGGAGGCGGGAACAGGCGATGTGAAGCTTTGAGGTCAGGCTATATTTAGTCTGGACTCCAGGGTGCAATGGCTGCCGTGGGAGTGCTCAGAGGTCTTGGGTAGAGACGACTCTCACCGTGGAAGGCTGATGCTGTGAAGGGCACAGGGGGTGTCAACAGCGTGGCTATAGTCAGCTGTGGGTGCTTGGCAGTCAAAACAATGGGATCAAGTCAGTTCTCCATCGCTGCTTACCAGCACAATGCCCCAAATTCTTGAAACTGGCCCAAGGAAGTCTTTCTTCTATGGTATTTATAAAAATGCAGTCAAAATGCTCTGTTGTCCTATCTCATTTTAAGATAAGGCAAAAGGTTGATAAATGTCATTGTTCCAGCTTTGCTCCCAGGCAGAAAGGAAGCTCAGGGCTCTAACTCAGGCCAGACTGGCCTCAGGGAGCTGGCTGGGAACCGGGAGGGCAGGACTGGCTGGGAGTGGAGGGGGCTGGAGATGGAACTGGCAAGCCCAGGAGCCGTCCACACAAAGATTCTCTCCTGTGTGGTGGGTTTAGGTAGCAGCAAACTAGACAGATGCTCAAAGTGCCCGCATTACCTCTGATTCAGTGAGCTTTACTGTCTTATGTAAGTGCGCAAGAAACTTTCTCCTTGTAAACTGTAGAAGCTTGTAAAGCTTTCGCACACAAGGTAAAATTCCACTCTGGCCCTAAGTGCACCATTTGCGTCACAACAACTTCCAGCGTGTCTAGAAAATGCTTTTGGATGTTAACGATCCAAACTGCTTCCCATCCAATGATGAAACCGAAGAACTCATTTGAAGATAGACAGTTTTAGTAATAGAAATACCTAATCTTCATTGACAGTTTACTAAGTACTACTTTCCATGAATTATATAATTTAATTTTATTCTGACAACAACCCATTTTACAAATGGGAAAGTTGACGTTCAGCTCAAATCATTTGCCCCAAGGCCACATAGCTCGTGGATCCAGTAGTATGGAGTAGTTAGCTCCAGGGACTATCCACTAAACTTTCGCACCAAGATAACAAGATAATGGCTTGATTATAGACATGACAGCTGATCACTCATAAAGAAAGGCAGGTAAAGATAGCCAGGGAGACCTTTGACCACAGAGATTTCCTCAGCAAGTACTGGAGATGGGAGAGTTCAGGAGACCAGCCTGCAGCAGCAGGACATTTACCATATTTATCTATGTACCTCTGAGTACTGGAACTTCTTCTCAGAGAGTGCTAGGTGCCTGAAGAGAGTACACAGAACGCTGCAACTTTACCACATTCTGAGAAATGTCCTCAAGTCACCTTTCGGTTTATAGAGCATCATAAAATAGGAGCTCCCTCTTCCTGCCAAAGACTCCCCAATCTCCTCATCTGTGGTTTCCAATTTCGAAAGTCTCATGCAAGCCGGGTGTGGTGGCACACGCCTGTAATCCCAGTACTTGAGAGGCTGAGACAGGAGGATTGCAGGTTCATGGCCAGCCTCAGCAACTTAGTGAAGCCCTGTTTCAAAATAAAAAGTAAAACCGGGCTGTGGGTGTAGTTTAGAGATCGAACGCCCCTGGGTCCAATCCCTAGTACCACATACACAGAAAGTTTCATGCACTGCTGCCCCCTCGGCTACCTGAGGAACTTCAGTCCCTCTCTCTCTACTGTCTCCAGGATGGCTGCCCTCAAGTCCCTCCCAGGGGCCTCATGCCATCCTTCATCAAGAGGTCGCATCTACTCCTCACTTCTCTTGAATCTGCACAGGCCTTGATGACTTGCGTGGCTAATAGAAAGCAACAGAGGTAACATTCTCTGGCTTTCAGATCTAGGTAAAAAAAAAAAAAAAATACCCTCGCTGCTTCCATCCGGGTCTCTTGGAAGTGGGTTGTGATTTACTGGGTGTGATTCCGCCATGTTCACATGGTCGCCAAGGTACCACATGAGTGGCTGAAGCAACTGTCAGGGAAGTGGGCCCTGTAGTCTCAGCCACCATGCTGTCACCATGGGGATCTAAGCCAGGCTACCTAGTGCAGCCCTTTTTGGATTTCCGACCTACAAAATCATCAGGCAAAATAAAATGGCTTTTTAAAGCCATTCAGTTTTGGGACCATTTTTAAATGCCATAATAGTTAAAGCAGGCATTTAAACATTCTCAAGTCTCTCTTAGCTTAAGAAATAACAATGAAAAACAAATACAACTACTACATGCTCCTTTAGCTACCACCCAATCTCTTTCCTTTTTCATATCTAAACTTCCTGGGTGGTCTTCAACAGATTCCTATACCTTCTAGCCTCCCACTCACTGCTCTAGCCTCTTTTCTTTTCTTTTTGGTGGTACTGGAGATTGAACTCAGGGGTGTTCTATCTTTGACCCATACCCCTAGCCCTATTTTTTATAATTTTGAAAGAGGGTCTTGCTAAGTTGCTGAGGCTGGCCTTGAACCTGTGATCCTCCTGTCTCAGCTTCTCAAATTCTGGGATTTCAGGTGTGTGCCATCACACCCGGCTTCCATCCCTTTAATCAACCTTCAGGCCTCTTCTGAAATTGCAAACAACCCAGCAGCCTTCTTATTGCTAACACCCTTTTGTCCTTATCATCCTTGGTATCCTTGTAGTTTCCAACATTTGTCTACTTGCCCTTGGGAATACCCCAGCCCTGGGCTTCTTCTTTCCCTCCATCCTTCCTTCCTCCTCATCTGATGGCATCTGAAAGAGATCAGGTTCCCTAGCATTCTGCTTTTAAGTCTCTTCTCATGTTATACACTCTACTGTATTATAGTATGTGCCTCACAGATGATAATGGGTCAATTAAATCTACCAGAGGGAATCAGAAGGTAAAGTTTAAATATTTTAAAAAACTGGGACATCATGGTAGTCAAGAGGAAGTAGCAACTCACATGTCCATTGATGGACAAATGGATAAATAAAATGTACATACAGACTATGGAGTATTATCCAGCCTTAAGAAGGAAGGAAACTCTATCACATGCTTACAATACAGCTGAAACTTGAAGACATTACGTGAAGAGAAACAAGCCAGTCACAAAAAAAGACAAATGCTGTATGATTCCACTTATCTAGGAGTAGTCAAATTCATAGAAATAGCAAGTCGAATGGGGATTATCAGAGACTGGGGAGGGGGAAAGGCAGTTGTTTAATGGGTGTGGAGTTTCAGTTCGGCAACATGAAAAAGTTCTGGAAATCTCTATTTCACAATGTGAATAGACTTAACGTTATAAAACTGTACAGTTAAACTGGTTAAAATTTTAGATTTTATGATTTTACCCTAATATAAATGCAAAATAAGAGATAACCCTTAAGATATTAACCAGTCATATATTAATATTTTAAAATATACTTTATTTTTAAAATGTCAATAAATATCCAGTTCTTCAAGTGAGGGATAAAATGATGTCCCATGGAGGGATAGTCTAAACCATGGATGACACATTCTCTATTTTTTAATATAAAAATATAATCCTGGCATGTTCTCACTTGAAGAATATAACATCCTTGTTTACATACTCTATAGAATCATAGAGCTGGAGAGATGTAAAAATGATCTAGTTCTACTCTAGTGTGTCTCACAAAATCCATCAGAGTTAGAGTCCAAACGTTAGACCATGTTGATGAAAGCTGGGTCTTACTCATTTCCTTGCCTTCCTGATTTACCCACAAGGTTTTCTGTTTTCCTGTATCACATTATCTTTGCTGAAGGAGTGGGTAGCTAGGGGAAGGAAGGAGCAGAAGAAAAACCCCTGAACATGATAAGAGCAAATTTAAGAGTGTCAATGTTTCTAGAAGGAAGTTTCTCTCAAAAATAGCATCAGTTATGGGCTGGGGTGTAGTTCAGTGTTAGAGTGCTTGCCTAGCATGCAGAAGGCCCTGGGTTTGATCCCCAGTACTGGGGGGAAAAATTGTGTGTGTGTGTGTGTGTTTGTGTGTGTGTGTGTGTGTGTGTGTGTGTGTGTGTGTGTGTGTGTATTATAGGATGATAATCTCACCTAGAAGTAAATTGTTAAAACCAGGCGTGGTGGTGTACTCCTGTAATCCCAGTACTTGGGAGGCTAAGTCAGGAGGATCGCAGATTCAAGGACAGCCTCAGCAACTTAGTGAGACTCTTAGCAACCTAGTGAAACCCTGTTTTGAAACAAAATATAAAAAGGGCTGGAGGTGTAGCTCGGAAGTAGAATGTCCCTGGGTTCAATCCCCAGCACCAAAAAATAAAATATAAATAAATTGTTATACAGTGATGATCTTTTCCTCAGTTCTTACTTTTTCTGAAAGATTTCAAATGGAAAGCACAAATAGGGCAGCATAAGAAGTTTATTTAAGGAGGTGGAGGTGCGGTTTAAGAGAGCACTGTGAGAAAGGAATTACATTCCAGAGAAAGGGTTGGGTTATGTTCTGGAGAAAGGGTGCAGAAAGGGCTGCTTCCCAGGGTGGAAAATGGCATAGAACAAAGGGGTACGTTCCAGAGAAAGGGTCTGGAACAGGCCGCTCTCTGGAGTGGGAAAACGGCTGGGAGTCTTCCACGTGGTCGCTGTATTTGGCCTGGAAACCTTTCCCTTCATGCATATGTATTTGGGGAGATCACTATCTCTTTGCATGCCACAGCTTAGTGTGTCTGTCTGCATTTGCATTTGCGCTGTGTGCCGCTTCACGTTGGAAACTTTCCCACTGGTGCCTAAGGGAAACCTGCAGTGGTTGCAGTAAGTTTAGCCTCCCGATATCCCTGCAGTTCTCTAAGGTTCTCTAACCACAACCAGACAGGGAGTCCGGTATTTCCACTCATGGGGGCCTGCTTAGCCTTCCCTCAGGTCTGTCCCAGGCTTGCCCTGACCTGCTCATGCTCATTTCTATCTAGCTACCTAACATATATGTGTGTGTGTTTGTGATATAACATATATAACAGACATATATAAAACATATATAAAACACACACACACATATATATATAAAACATATGTGTGTTAGCACAAACCTGTAATCCCAGTACAGTATCTCTCTCTATTTTATATATATATATATATTCTATTACCTTCTGAAAGTATGGTAATAAAAAATTTACACCCACCTGGCATTCTCTGGCACTGAGCTGATGTGATCATTGCTTTGTGATTTTACTTTAAGACTTGGAAAACATGAAGGGGGAGTATTTCTATAAAATCCTCAGTTTTTTGTGGGTGGGTTTAGAAGATTACCAAACACTCAAAAGCTCCGAATCACTTTTCACCAGAACCTTTTGATGTTGATACTCTAGGACCTAGGTCATCAGCAGAGCAAACCAAAATGCCATGAGGGAAGAAAGAGTTAAGAATGTTACACAGAGGGGAAACTTTCATGGCTGTAGCAGAGCACTGTCAAAGCTATGAAATTTTACCCCAAATGTCTCAAGACTATTTTGGATCCACCATCTTTTAAGCAGTATAAGATTAAATCAATTTAACAAAAATATGGTTTTTGACCATCAAGGATTGATGATCTTAAAATATTTGTAGCTGCCCATCAGAAATGTTGCAGATAGCCAGGTGTGGTGGTGCACACTTGTAATCCCAGTACTTGGGAGGCCAAGACAGGAGGATCGCAGGTTCAAGACCAGTCTCAGCAACTTAGTGAGACCCTATTTTAAAACAAAAAATAAAAAGGGCTGGGGGTGTATCTCAGAGGTAGAATGTCCCCTGGTTTCAATCCCCACTACCACATTCACAAAAAAGAAATGTTGCAGATTACTAAAATGGTAAGGCAATGGTCAAGAATATAAACCAGAGGAGCACACAGTTAGCTCTCCTTAACTCTATCTATAGAAGATACAAGATTGCTGATGCTATCCCTGCCCTCTTCTTGTGCTAAACACAATACATCACTGGTTCAGCAATGTTCAATACCATCAGTTTTCTCTGCTCTACAAACAGGAAGCTTACATTTGTACAATTCACCACAGTTTCGATTGATGAAAGGTAGAAGACAATATGCACAGATGTTACCTGCCAACACTGGGACTCACACTTCCGTTCCCATTTTGCTCATTAAGGTTAGGAATGAGTCATTACAGTTGGTTAAAGGAGAGACGTATTCTTTGCCAATCCATCCATGTAGCTATTCGGAATCAGAAACTGTTCCCAGACATGAGATTTGTGAATGCTAATACATCCGAGCTGCTCTCCCTCGCCCCACGCCAAACCGCTCACTCCACCTCGCTTCCAGGAACTCTCTCCTCGCTCAGGCATGTCAGATGAAAGTCTGGAAGTGAAGCTATTTCTCGAAATTTTTGAAGAAAAAAATATTGAAAGGAATTTTCAGTGGTTTGTCTTGTTTTCTATGCTGACAAACTGAAATGAAATCTTTTTGAAGATACATATTTAATGCACATATTGGGCATCGACTATGTTTTAGGTACTGTACAGAGTGCTTTATTAACATTTTCCAATTTAATTATCATAGTAAAGAGAATGTTGTATAGATGAGAAAACTAAGGACAAAGAGTTTAAAGAACTTGTCCAAATCCACACAGCAGGCAAGGGACACATCTAAGGCTCAAAACTAGGCCTGAGGACAGAGCACCCAATCTTAACTACACATTATTGTTTTGTATGGATTTTAAGGGAAATAATATACACATGATGAATTCAGAAATTTTATTTATACTTTAGCCAGTGTCTCATTTGACTGACACCAACAGATACAGATACTGATACATCTTTGTTTTTTGTTTTTTTTTTTAGTACTGGGGACTGACACTAGGAGTGTTCTACCTCCAAGCCACACCCCAGTCTTTTTAAAATTTTTATCTATTTATTTATTTCTGGTACTGTGGATTAAACCCAGAGGTGTTCTACTTCTGAGATACACCCTGAAATATACTCTATTTTATTTTTGTTTTTTTTTTTTGTTTGTTTTTGCCATACCGGGGATTGACCCCAGGGGCGTTCTATCTCCGAGCTACACCCCCGGCCCTATTTTTTATACTTTATTTTGAAACCAGGTCTCATGAAGTTGAGGAGGGCCTCACTAAGTAGCTGAGACTGGCCACGAACCCGGGTCCTCCAGTCTCTACCTCCCAAAGTACTGGGATTACAAGCGTGCGCCACCACGCCCGGCTTGCAAGACCCTATTTCTAAACAAAAAATAAAAAGAGCTAAGGGTATAGTTCAGAGGTAGAATGCCCCTGGGTTCAATTCCCACCACCAAAAAAAAAAAAAAAAAAGATTGAGAGAAATCAATAGCAATGACCAAAACCTAAAGAGAGTAGATGCAGGAACTGGAGCTCTTTGGTAGAGTGCAAATAGCCCATGGAGGCTTAAAGGAAGGGATCAAGAGGATAAATATCCCAACATTACTCTCCTTTCCTTCTGATCTCTGGTCAGTACCATTCATTAGTGAAACCCAACCAGAAGCCAAAGGACAAAAAAACCCATTGATATAATCCAGTCTCCAAGGCACAAATCATCTTGGAAAAAGTAGACCCTGTAGGAGCAAATGAGAATGACCTATACACGCCAGACCTAGGCTGCACCATCTGAACACTGTCCATCAACATGGAAGAAGGAAAGAGTGTGAAACGAAACATAAATGGACTTCTAGAGCTTTATCCCAGAAGTGATGTCACCATGTGTGTTTACATTTGGTTGATTTATGCTAAATACATAGCTGAGCCTGACTACAAACGGTATGGAAATAAAACCCTCCTCCGAGAGGGAAATTGAATATTGATGATGGTAGAAATCTACCATTCAAGGGAGGCTGGGTGGATGGCTTAGAGTCCAGGGAGACATTTTACTATGTGTCTTTTCTCCTCTTTTAAATTTTTCAAAATATGGTTATATTACCTCCTCAAACAAATAAATGTACAAATAACAAAATAAAACTGCTGTGATAGGTCACAATAGCCAACATCTGCCCTTTTTGGTTTCCCAGCATCTGAACCACTCACCATGTGAGGAAGAGTTAACTCTTCCATTGCAAACTCACTTTTCCTGCCTCCCTTACTGCTAGAATGTTGGCTTCATGACCAGGGTCCTGCCAATCATGCCCTTGCCCCCAGCCTTAAATTGGAAACTAGAGAGACAAAGAAGGACCAGAACTTATTTTCTCTGATGACAGATGGTGTCAGGAATGGCAGCTACATCCATTTCTCAGAGGCAGCAGGGAGAGCAGCAGCACCCAGGATCCAGCACTGGCCACGCTGGGAATGTCATGTGCAATGTCTACCACCCAGCAGCGGCGGCAGTGTGCGCTGTAGAACTAGTTCCACAGTGTGATTTTCAGCATTTCAGCACCAGTTGGCTCGGTGTCCTCCAAAGTTGATTCCTGCCCCTTCTGGAGAGTGTAGGGACTATCCCATATCCTCATTACATTTCACTTCCTGCTTAACTCAGCTAGAGTTTGGTGTCTGCTGCCTCCAGCTGAGGATCCTGACTGATGCAGTGCCTAGCATTGGGCCTGCTATTGCAAGAAAGTACAAGAACTGGATGAAACACTCCTTAACTTTCAAATTTTTTTAAATTTTAAGAAGAATTTTTTAACTTAAAAAAATTATTTTTAATTTTTGAGGGATGGAAGAAATAAGCAAATCACAGTTTAAACTTCCTTTAGCAATTCCACACACAGCAAGCTTTTCTGAGCTGGCAGTTTGTCATTGTCTAGAATGAGCTGTAAGGGGAGTGTGGGTTTTAAGCTATTTTAAGTACCCCAAAATTAAAGCAAGCTTGACAACATTTGGTTATTAAGATTTTCTTAGGGTTTTCTCTTAATTAACTAAGATATTGTGAAAGTGAGGCTACCAGATCTCATAGAGTAAAGGCTACAGACTCTTTTGGGGCTGTTTGTATCTGAAAGAGATTACTAGATCTCTATTTTTTTCCTTATTAATCAGAGGATTCCTTAAATCCTTCATCTCTGATACTCTGCTTCTAAATAGGTAAATCCCAGAGGGAATGCTGTTCCAAATTGGGTAAAGCAGCTCCAAAAGGCGCCAGCCAGATAGAGTCAGACTGGATTACCCCATATTTAACTTCTCTGTACTTAAGACTCTTTTCCTAAAATGCATGTCTAGAGATAGCACCGTACAACCAGGAAGAGGGTGATCGGTTGTCTTTTGATGACTCTGATTAGTACATTTATCTACAAGTCTCAACCTTTCTCCTACTGCTTTACGTTTTCTTGAGCTCAACAGGTAAGACTAGTGACCAGGGGGCCTAAGAGACAACTAATCAACCAAGAAAATTAGCTGATTCCATCTGTCTTCAAGCTGACTGATAGAAAGAGGATGCTATCTACCAATGCACCCAGCTATGAACAGTTGGAGGAAAAGATGCATTTTGAGGCACACACAGATTGTTAAGCACCAGTGAAACACTGCAGTGCATGACTTCAGTAGAAAATCCATGTTCTTATTCAATTAGATATATCACCCACTCTCTGCCTTATCCTTACTTTTTAAATGAAATATATAATCTCTCTATTAAAAATCCTGGAAGGAGTTCAAAATTGAATCCCTTCCAGCTAATGTAACATAAGTGCTTTGTAGAAACCTTTTAATCACATTTCCCCCCAACTGTACACAGCTGTGGAATAGTGAGGCTTTATTTGTAGTTCAAAACAACCTCTCTTTCTTGTTGCTGACTCAGACTTCTAAAAATTACAGTCTGTGGCTGAGCCGAGCCATGAGAAGAAATTCAAATTGCAAGAAATTTGGAGAAAATCATCCTCTTTGCCAAAGAGAGGACCTTTTTCAAATGATGAATTGGGCAGTTTGTCTTTCATGTTCCAACTTCTTCTGTTTTGGTTTCTCTCTCCCTGAACCCTCAGATACCTACACCATCTCTCCATTCATCGCAATCTGTTTTCAAATAGGACTGATGAATAGATTCACACTTAGCTGAAGAGTAGCATATGGCCTCCTCCTAGACATTCTTCAACTCATTACAACCTGACTTGGCCCCCACTGAAATGTCCCTCAGTGAGGCCAGCAATAAGCTCCTTAATGCCAAATCCAACGGACACTCTTCAGTCCTATACTCACTAGATTCCTATAGCAGAGAAACATTGAAAATTGCGATTTCCACATTCTTTTTGCTAACAGAACTATTTTATTTGCCCAGCCCTCATGGATGAATGGATGAGTCATAATTGATCTAAGCCAGTCATGGCAACCATGATCCCTTTTTTTTTTTTGGTATTGGAGATTAAACCCAGGGGCATTCTACCTCCGTGCAATACTACCAGCCCTTTAATTTTGTGTGTGTGTGTGTGTGTGTGTGTGTGTGTGTTACTGGGGAATGAACCCAGGGGCATTCTACTTCTGAGCTACAACTCCAGTCCTATTATATTTTTATTCTGAAACAGGGTCTCACTAGGTTAATGAGAGTCTCACTACTTGCTGAGGTTGGCCTTGAACCTGCAATTCTCCTGTCTCAGCCTCCCAAATACTAGGATTACAGGGGTGCACCACCATGCCCAGCAACCATGATCGGTATCACTTTGGGCCACTGATCTAGGAGTGCCTGGAGATTGAACTCAGGGGCATTCTACCTCTGAGATACATCCCCAGCCCTATTTAATTTTTTATTTTGAAACAGGTTCTCACTAAGTTGTGGAGGATCTCGCTAAGCTGCTGCGGCTGGCGAACTTATGATTCTCCTGACTCAGCCTCCCAAGTAGTGGGATTATAGGCATGTGCTACCACGCCTGGCCTGTAGTGTTTAATATTAAAGACCACTGTCCCCTTAAGAGCTCTGGTCCTCATCTATGGACTCTTCTGCCTTTAGGTGACCCTCACACATAGGTTCTTCCTAAAAGATTAGCCTTCAAATCTCTTCCCTGCACACCCCACATAGTTTTGAGAGAGAACTTCTCCGGGCTCACTGCTTCAATTACCACCCATGCTCTAGCAAGTCCCCCAGATCCCTCTAGCAGGCTCTTTCCCAAGACATTTGTAAAAAATTCAATCATAGGCTGAAACAGGAGGATTGCAGGTTCGCAGCCAGCCTCAGCTACTTAGTGAGGCCCTCCGCAACTTAGTGAGACCCTGTTTCAAAATAAAGAATAAAAAATGAGGCTGAGGGCATAGCTCGGAGGTAGAATGCTCCCTGAGTTCAATCCCTAGTTCCAAAAAAAAAAAAAATCAATCATTAGCCAGATGTGATGGCACACACCTGTAACCCAGTACTTGGGAGGCTGAGACAGGGAGACCACAGATTCGAGAATAGCCTCAGCAACTTACCAAGACTCTCAGCAACCTAGCGAGGCCCTGTTTCAAAATAAAAAATAAAAGGGGGTAGGGGTGTAGCTTGGAGGTAGACTGTCCCTGCGTTCAATCCCCAGTACCACAAACAAAACAAAGCAATCATTTCCCTGTGCAAACATGCGCCTCCACCTGCATTCCTCATCTCAGTTGATGCTACAGGCTGCACCCAGTCACCCTAGACAAAAACATGGGCATCATTCTAATCTTTCTTCTTCAATTTATTCATATCCTCTCCTAGTCTTCACCACAATGAATTGATTAAAATGTCTTGCTCAGGAACCTTCAAAATATTTTTCAGAATCCCTCCATCCTCTCTACTTACTCGGCCACCTCATTAGTTCACACTTTCTCGTCTCTTGTTAAAAGCATTGCAAAGCCCTTCTAACTCACTCATCTTCTAGTCTCACCTCCTTCATGCAATCCCAAGGAAGGCTTCTCCTCTACTTAACCCTTCACTGACTCCTTAGGTTGATGTTCAAGGCCTTTCATTATTTGAGCTCAGCATACTCTCTGGTTTCATATCCTCTGGGGTCAAATGATGAAGGAATGATTTTGCCCGCAAAGTCTACTTCCTACACTCACCTCTGCTTTGTCCACCCGATGCACTTCCATTTGTCTTCAGTTTGGATGTGATTTCAGCTATGAATAGTCCTTCTTGATCTCTAGCAGCCTCTTCCCCTTCCTCCAACCTCCAAGAAAGAGCTAGATATTCCCCCAGAGTATCCTGTGCATTACCATGGCATGAATCAACCAATTCTGGAATTCTTGAATACTTTATCCAATCCCCATTAGACTCTGAGCATCTGAGGACAGTGACTGTCCTGTTCATGTTTTTACTCCAGTGTCTGATAAGCTATGAACAGATAATAACAGTAAATGTTTCATAAAGGAAGAACTGGTGAATGAATGAATGATGTCCTAATTCCAATAGTGTTTGCATTTTATAAAAATAAAATGACAAAACTACTAAGCCATAAAGAGGAATTTCTAATTATTTGATATACCATCTCTGGAGGCAGTGAGGAGGTACTTTCCACATATTGATGAATCACATGACATGGACGGCTATTAATCCACAAAAACACCCTTGTCTTGCCTGTTGGGTAAATTTCCTCCCAGAAGAATGACAGAAATTTTAGCCTTTCAACAAGGTATTTCAAAGTCTATAAGTTGTCCAAAATTAATTATAGCTTTTTAGTGAACATACTGTAGTGTTTTTCATGAGGTAATGGTTCCCTGAAGGAACTTGTATAAAAGTATAGTTCTTCAAAGATGAATTCAGAAGTTTTATGGAATGCATCTAATATGCTATAGACAAGAAAGATAACTAATTATGGTGCATACCTGAGATCTGGAGTAGCTACCCATAATTGTTAGGCCCAGTGTACACATTGTGTTTAACATAATGCAAGCAGATTCAGCCATTTTTAAAACACTATAATTATCCAATGCAGTAGTGTTGTACTGGATTTTCTTCATCTGCCTGATTGAGATCTGTTCTCTACCCTGCTCCATGTGCCCCAAGAGGCTGACCTCTAGGGACAGCATCAGGCTCCTTGGCTCTCTGGTTTCTGGTTGGGTTTGGCCAATGAATGAGGTTGCTTCCTCCCTGCCAGGTCATGGCCTGGCAGTGGCTGCATTCCTTGGCCAGATGCCACAGTTCCCGTTTAGTGAATTTTCTGGGTTTCTGTTACCTGGTACCTCCCCACCTCTAGTCTCTTCGGCCTAGAGGTCATAGTGGCAGTAATATCTCCCTGCTGTTGCTAGCACAGTGGGGGCTCAACATCCCCTCTGGACTTCCCTCAACCCTACCCTCACGCTTCTGTATCTTCCCTTCATTAAACTCATTCCAAACATCCAGTTAGAGTGCCACCTGTTTCCTGTTGGGACTCTGGCAAATACACATGTTCAGGATGGTATTTAAGGAAATGACAAAAGCATTCATCTACATTGCACTGTCACTCTCAGCTCTCACCTTTGTTTGCTCACACTGCATCCACCTGTGGGCACAAAAGGGCCCCAGTTATAGTAACAGAACAAAATTCGGAATGATCATCTGCATGTGTACGCTCTTGTGCATTCTCTCTCTCTCTCTCTCTCTCTCTCTCTCTCTCACACACACACACACACACACACACACACATACACCAGTTCTAACATAGGTTCTCAGTCACCTAGGAGGAGTGCACTCATGGGCTTACAAACTAAGAACCCCTGACCCCTAATTAAAGCTGGATTAAAGCCCCCCTGGGGGGGCAGCTGTCAATGCATAGAGCACATTAAAACATCACTGGGATAGTAAAACATGCAGAAAATGTAACAATACAAAGAAAGTATTATTCAGAAATCATTTCACCTGCATCACTTGTTGGGCGACACTTTCTGTGTTACTTAACTAGTTACTCCATCTTCTTATCTGCAAAATGAGGGTAACACTGGTATCTGTCTCATAGGACTGTTGTAAATTGCTTATTAATTGCCCTCTTAATTCTGGCTTGGAGCTATATCTGACAGAGATTACTAGGTCTCTGTTTTCTCATATTAATTAGAGGATTGCTTAAGTCCTATATTAATATTCATGGGAGAACTTATAAATGGTTCATTTTTATTTTACCAGTTTTTTGACATGAACATATGCACTCATGTTTTTTTATATTGTATACATAGAATGTAATCTTGTGAATAAAATAGATGGTTTACAAGGGACACCATAACTTTTAGAGGCTCTACTACTTGAATAAATTTGAGCTCCACAATGTAGAAAGTATAGGAAATCTCAAATAACAAAATACATGTTCAAGCCGGGTATGGTGGCACACACCTGCAATCCCAGTAGTTGGAAGGCTGAGACAGGAAGTTTGCAGGTTCAAGGATAGCCTCAGCAATGTATCCAGACTCTCAGAAACCTAGCAAGACCCTGTTTCAAAACAAAAAAATTAAAAAGGCCTGGGGTATAGCTCAGAGGTAGAATGCCCCTGGGTTCAATCCCCAGTACCACACACACACACACACACACACACACACAAATGTTTAATCTCTGTTCTATTTTATACCAGTTTTGTAGCCTCTGGCAAGTCACCTAATAATCTTTTAGTCTCAATTTTTTTTTTAGAGGGACTGGTGTTGAGTATAGAGGCATTCTACATCTGATACACACCCCCAACCCTTTTTAATTTTTTTATTTTGAAACAGGTTGGTGCTAAGTTGCTGACATTGGTCTCGAGCCTGGGATCCTTCTGTCTCAGCCTCCCAAGTACTGAGATGACAGGCATGCGCCACTACCCCTGGCTTCAGTATGAAGTTTTTAATCTGTAAAATTACCAATACTTGCACCAATATTTGTACCAATATTTGCATGACTTCTAGGATTTTGCAGTGCTCAAATGAAATATTACAGATTATAGAGCAACATGATGTAAAATATTATCATCATCATTGTTATTCTCTCTAATCAAAATCTAACTTTTCAAGGTTTTTCTTCGTTAAGGCTCTATGAGAGCTCTATGAGAAAGACATTCTCATAGAGAATGTGTTCACCAACATCCAATTCTGTGTAGATACAGGAAGATTGTACTGCTCAGTCTCCTTGAGTAGAGACACCTGACTTGTTCCAGCCAATGAAGAGTGGAGCGATGCCACACCACACACAATTCTCTAGTCCCTCGTCCCCTACCACAGGTCTCAAGAAGTGCATGTGTTTCAGGTAGCACAGCTACAGCAGGATAGTAACTCGGCCATTCTAACTACATAGTAGGTAAGCCCAGAGGATCCCTTCTGAGTTACTTTATTTGCATTTCAATGAAAACTTCTGCAAACAAAATGTCATAATACAAATAAATTATTCAAATGAAATGTCAGCTCCTATGTTGCAAACCCATGGGGAAGTTCTTTTTTGTCATTTTGTTGTTGTCGTTATTGTTATGTAGAAAATATCTGCTACCCTCTTCAGTCACATTTATTGTATATCTGCTCACTTTTGTGCAGAGCCAATCTTGGGCCCTTCACTAGAATCCTAAATGACCATGGGAGCTAATGTTAGGGTTGACCGGTTGAGGGGAAAGAAATGAAGAACACCCAGTTTAATTTGAATTTAAGATAAACAATGGATACCTTTTTAAATATGCATATGTCCTGTGCATTATTTGCGACATATTTATACTAAGAATTATTCATTATTTGCCTGAAAGTCAAATTTAACATGATGCCCATGAAATTTTTGAGACATTACTTATACATTGTTTATCTGAAATTCAAATTTAACTGGGCATCCTGTATTTTATCTGGCAACCGCCAGTGACATAGTGCCTTAGCCAACAGTGCTTTTACTACTGTTTATACTTCATTGCTATTAAACCTGAAAGGGCAAACATAAATTAGACAATTACTCTAAGTAATATTCTGTTTGACCTAGCTGCAAGCTAAGAGCTATAAAAGATTTATTAAGGGAGTATCGCTTACCATATTTGTGTGTGTGTGTGCGCGCGCGCGTGTGTGTGTGTGTTACTAGGGATTGAACCCAGGGTCATTCTACCTCTGAGCTACAACCCCCAGCTCTCCCCCCCCCTTTTTAAAATAGGATCTCACTACACTGGTAAGGGTCTTGCTAAGTTGCTGAGGCTGACCTTGAACCTGTGATCCTCCTGTCTCAACCTCCCAAATACTGGGATTGCAGGCATGCCCCACCACATCCAGCTTGCTTGCCATATTTGTTGAACACTTCTTTTGCATTCCCATATCATCTTACTCTTACCTCTCTTTAGGGTCATGAACACTGTTTCTGCACCAGCCATTTCTGTGGTACCAACTCACCTCTGTGTGGGCTCAACTCTATTTTGCAAAGGAGAAACCTGAGTTTTCAGGTTTGCCTTACCTTGTGTCTGTAGTACACACATCTCACCTTCTACCCTGGGGCTCCTATTGCTCCTAAAATGTGATGCTGTGAGGCCCACTTGCTACCCACACTTGGAACCAGATTTTTACCAGTGGAAGACAGGAGACAGTGAATACAGTTTTTCCCTTTCCTCCCCCAGTACTGGCTGTCTTGAGATGTAGCAGTTGATATGACTTTTCATAAGACAGTCTTGGGGGATCAGTTGTATTTGATACCAAGTAGTGCCTGTATTTTGCCTTGGAATCTGCCTTCTAGAAAACCCAAGCTAAGATATCACATGATGAACATCTAGTAATGGAGCAGTCTGAATGGTAGAAGGAAGGACTTGGCGGCAAGAGACCTGGGCTCTGATCTAGTCTTTGCCATTTGCTGACTAAATGCCCATGGAGAAAATATTTAACCTCTAATGCTTTCAGATTCTCCATCCATAAGATGGGGGTAAGAATTTGTACTTCATAGAGTTGTTCTGAGCACTAAGTAAAGCAATATACCTAAAAATGCATTAGTAGCTATACTGATAATTTTCTGTCTTGGGCACTGTATTAAGTGATTTATATGTTTGTAATCAATAACTGTAGGGATTAGTATCTATGTCTTCATAAACTTTATCTAGTGAACAAAATGATGCCTGATACAATATCCATTCTTTCCTTCCTCCCTAGTAACAGAACCCTGAATTTATTTAGGACAGCTAAATGACTAGCTCCCAGAAGTTCCTTTTCATTCGATGTAACTAACTTCAGACTAATGTGTATAAGTGGAACTGTTAGGTGGTACTGCTGGGGAGTTTCCTTTAAATGGAGGGAGGCAGGCCCTTCTCTTGTTCCTCCTTTCTTCTGGCTGGAATGTGCGCATGAAGGACCAAGTGCAGGTCGATATTGTGGACCAGAAAGTGGCATCATAAGGATGCCGGAGCAGCAAGATGTGTGCAGTTGCTACATGAACCATAGATGGCCTATCTCCAGTCTTCTTAGAGTCTAAGAGAGAATTGCCCTTCTACTTATTTCAGCTAGTGTCACTTTGTTTTATATTCATACATGTGTTTTATTTTATTATTATTGTTTATGTAGCCAAATTTAGTCCTGACACAGAATTTGACAGAATTTTTTTGGTTCCTATCTATCCATTTATATTATAAATCATGGAGTAGAATATTACATTTTAGTTGTAATTATTACCAGTAATATTGATAAAGTGAGCACCTTTATGAGCTATAATCCCTACCAAGGCAAAACTTTGGTTGGAAGTCAGGTGAAAATCTGAGCATATTTATTCCAAGAATAAAAATTGGTTGATACTGCTACACATATTGCAGAACAGCTGCTGTCACATAAATTTCGTTCCATCTTTTCCGCTAAGGCTCATCTCTCCCTAGGCAATATGCTACTTACTTCATGTAAATATATTCCTGTTTTCCATCAAGACCTGGTAAATGAAAGAATGGATTCATTTACCAAGGTGAACTCTGAAGTGTTGAACAAAATCTATAACCAGAATTATTTCTGAGAACAAAGGTCAGGCAGACCACCCTGGGGTAAAGACCTGAAAATAGCCAAGCATGGTGGTGCACGCTTGTAATCGCAGTACTTGGGAGATTGAAGGTTCGAGGACAGCCTCAGCAAGTAGTGAGATTCTCATCAACCTAGTGAGACCCTGTTTCAAAATAAAAATAAAATAGGGCTGGGGGTATACCTCAGAGGTAGAATGCCCAGTACCACACACACACACACACACACACACACACACAAAGATCTGAAAATAAAAACATTCACAAAGTAGTCAACTTTTATTTCTGACTATTGGCTTGTTTGCCAAAGAATTAGAAATCAGTTTCATAATCACTTCTAATAATTGTGTCAAGCCAGGCATAGTGGCACACACTTGTAATCCCAGTACTTTGGGAGGCGGAGACTGGAGGATCTGGGTTCGCGGCCAGCCTTGGCTCTCTCTCTCTCTCTCTCTCTCTCTCTCTCCCTCCCTGTCTCTCTCTCTCTCTCTCTACCTAGTGAGGCCCTCCGCAACTTCGTGAGACCCGGTTTCAAAATAAAGTCTAAAAAAATAGGGCCGGGGGTGTAGCGCAGAGGTAGAACGCCCCTGGGTTCAATCCCTGGTACCGCAAAAAAAAATAATAATAATAATAAAAATAATAATTGTGTCAAGTATATATATTCTTTTAAACTTACCATTGATAGTCATTCCCTCTTACAATATCAGTAAAGTTATTTCAGCCATATAAATAATGTCCATGTTGTTAAAATAAACAAAAACAGATGACTCTTGGATAATGAGAATTTTTTAAAAGTAATCAAGCAGAATTTATGCATGCAACTGCCTACTCTAGTCTATTTCATATTTGTACTTTTCACTTTAATATGATTAATATAAACCATCACATTTAAAAACAAATGCCCAATTTTCTAAAATAAGAGAGATAAAAGTCACTGTACACTTGAGATAAATTAATTGCTACAGTTAGGCAATGACTCTACTATGGAGGGTTATTTTTAGAACTTTGACAAAAATAGAAACAAGATTTATTTTTATTTTTTGGTGTTACTAGGGATTGAACCCAGAGGCATTCTACCTTTGAGCCACACCCCCAGCCCTATTTTATTTTTTATTTGAAACAGGGTCCCACTAAGTTACAGAGGGCCTCGCTAAATTGCTGAGCCTGGTCTCAAACTTGTGATCCTCCTGTCTCAGCCTCCCAAGTACTGGGATTACAGGCGTGCACCACCAAGCCGGGCTCAAACAAGATTTTTCTAAAACAAATATTTTAAACCTGAATTCAAGGATGAATTACTATGTTGTCCTTAGAAAATGGAACACAATGTCTTCAACTAGGATTTTATAAAATTATGAAAGTATTCTAGAGAAATTTTTCTGAATTGACCCTTTATATAAAGCCTGAAGGTATGAAATTAAATTGTAACCCAGTAAAGGCATTTTATTGGAAAGATTATGTGAAATTGTATAAGAAATTTATTTTTGATGATCTAATTCTGTGGTTCCACCAAAACAGATGTATATGTATGCTTGCAAGTGTAACAAATTGCCACAAAACTTCCACAGTTATGGATAATTAATTCCTTCTGTGTCCTTTTTTCTTCTTTCTTTCCTACTCAAGAAAGGACATCTGAATGCAAATTAAGGGAACATTATAATGGATATAATCTGTTTCAACTTAGAGAAAAAAGTAAATCATTGGCAAAATTCAGCCATCTAGCCTTAATATCAAATTACTTGCAACATGGGTGCTTTTCCAAAATGGTCTTTCTCCTTTCTCCCATTTCCATGATCTCTCTCAACTTTAATATTGAATTATTTAAACAGTATGTTTAATTCTTAACTGACAAAAACGTACTAACATGATTGACTATGAATGAGGTTCAAAAAATATTAACAATTTAATTTCTTAACACAAACCTTATGTTTTCTCATAAAAAGAAATAGAAAAGCATTACCTCCAAGAAACTCCATACCTTAACTATGTTCTTGTCTTAAACTTGACCCAATCCTTTACAGTAGAGGATTTCTTCCTTCCCGGTATTTTTCCAGTGGTGTGAAATATGAACAAGCCTGCCCTCATGTTAGACTCAAGAGGATCAGGAGGGAGTAAAGCCCTCTTCTTAAGTAGAAAAGCAAATGACAGAAATATGACTCCTTATTACATAGAGAATAAAAATTTGTCCATAAATTTAATTTTATATTTGAACTTTACATTTCATCTGTGTACAGCATGCTTCATTAAATATAGCAATTGAAAAATACAGTCCTGGAATGCGCTTAGCTTACTGAGAGCTTCCCAAAGCGCATGTGGCATGTATAGACACTGTGGCCAAGAAGCTACTCTATCTCAACACGGGGAGAAAACTTAGAGAACCTAGAAGAATAAGCAGATGAGGTCCTTTGCATTGGCCCTTTCAAATATTAGATGTCTCAATGGCATTTTCTGACACTGAAAAGTATGGGGATACCATATTTGACTGACAGGGGATCTAGCCAGGCTCTTGAGAAAGCAGGAATAAGGGAAGAATTATCATTCAGAGGTGGCCAGAGAGTCATTCCTCTTCAATGTTGGCCTAAGCTAAGAGGGTACCTGAGAAACATTAGGCTAATGTTTTTTCCCAAAAAAACAGGCCTTTAAATCTACCTGTACATTTAAATCAATACTTGGTTGATAATGCAGAGTTCTTTGCCAATATGGAAAACATGATTTTGACATGAAAAAATATTAAGAATAGGTATTAACAATTGATCACTTTGATCATGAAAGAGCTCCATTAAGTCTTCTGAAAGATATCCAATTTTCCATATTATATTCTGTGGTAGATTAGGCAGGATGAATTAGAAGGAAAATGTGCCAAACTGACATAATAAATTAACCTAGCACCTGATGTCAAGCTCAGGGCAGATCCAAGGAATTTAAAAGTTATTGTTGGAAGGAAAGAGCAAGTGAATGAATAAATAATCTATATGGTAGAGTTGCTTCATATTTCAGTTAATTGAAGAATGTCTATCGATTGAAGGATTTTAGTTTTATTATTCTTTGGTCATAATGTCCTTTCTGCAAATTTTTAGTCAATAGGTTTATTTGTTTCTATTTGGAAAAAAAAAAAGTCCTCAAGAGAAACTTGTCTTCTCTTTTGCTCTACCTGGAAGGTATGGATCCTGTTCTTTTGCATGATGGGAACAAGTTATTTAAATCTATATTGGAAAGAGGAAATAGGAAACTTAAACACATCCTTACTTTCTACAATTTAGGGCTAGAAGTTCAGTTAACACAAGACCTTGACGGTGGTACCATGGCACAGACATAGAAGAGGCATTAATAGCCAATGACTTGGAAACAGTCCCCTGTTTATGGAGTAAGATAGATGAGGGAATTGATTTGTATTGTACAAGAACTTCCATTATTCCTACCTATTTTTTATGAAATAAAAAGAACAGAGCAAAGTCAGTAGTGGAACTGACACCATAACTTCATTGTTCCTAATACAAGTACTAAATTAAAAAGGTTTACTCCATAATTTCAGAAGACAAGTGTACATCTGAGAGTTGTCCAACAAACTAGTGGTCTATAATTTGAGTAATAAATGGTTCTTCTTTCCCATCAAAGGGAACAGTAAACCCCCAATTATATGAAGAACTTCAGCCTATGGCTCCATATTTTAGATGAGTCTATCTTCTGTCTAGTTCAGTGACCAGAGGCTCAGAACCTTGGCAAACATCACTGAAAAGACCTGGTAACATACATACCTATTCTCTAGGCCTGTCTGGGTTCCTGGGCTGGCACAGAGGTCCCTCTTTCCCAGTTCTGTGTGATGGCCTCTTATTTTGGGAGACACACCCAAATTATGCCTGATGTTCTGACCCAATTATTAACAGTACTCATTTTTACTCTCACAATGGGCTCAGTGTAGACCATAAATTATATGTTCACCCCCAATTCTTAGCAACCTACTATGGAAGTGATTCTCCCAAGGGCTTTCTATGAACACTGAAATCGGCCTCCATCCTGGTCATCCTGGATTTGAAAACATTTTCAGTTCTAGAGGTAATAAACTAAAGAGCAGTTGGGACAGTATGCATCAGCTGTCTGTGTGATTGTGAGTGGGTCACTAAAGTTTCCTAGGCCTCAGTTTCCTTGTATAAAGCAAGGGCATTAAAGTAAATGATCTTTTAGCTGGGTGTGGTGGTGCATACTTGTAATCCCAGTACTTGGGAGGCTGAGACTGGAGGATCTGGGTTCGCGGCTAGACTCAGCTACTTAGTGAGGCCCTCCACAACTTAGTGAGACCCTGTTTCAAAAATAAAGAATAAAAAACAGGGCTGGGGGTGTAGCTCGGAGGTAGAATGACCCTGGGTTCAATCCCCAGTACTACAAAGAAAGAAAGAAACAAACAAAGAAAGAAACAAAGAAAGAAAGAAAATTATCTTTTTCATAATAAATGTCATCTTGGCTGAAATCAACCTAATGTTAGCCCCTCTACTCTGTTCTCTAATTCATCCCATGGACAAGACTTCTATGAGAAAAGGAAGTCTTGGCCAGTGGGTTCTCTTCTGGCACTGGGATACCAGAAGGGTCAGACATCCTGCCGTAGTCTACTCAATGTATCTCTTGAAGTCTAATAAACTTGTTTCACTGCTGATGTGGATTCTTTATCACCATTTTAATGTTCAAACAAGTGTGTCCTGAGCTGCCAGAGACATTCAGACCAGCTTGAGGAAGACAGAGCAACCAGATTGCTATGTACCAAAAAACTCCAATCTGTCATCCCAGCTTGTCCCCAAATACCATGCCTGAGAACAATAATGTTCTCTTCAACTACCTGCAAGAACTGACTCTCATTTCTGAGAGCTAGAGACACGTAGATATATGGCATCATTTCTGATTCTATAGAAACAGGCACATATCTTAACCAACTCAACCTTCCATTCTTGACAAACACCCATTTGTACTCTGCCTTTTCCAAAAAGGACTTGATTTGCTTTTTTTTTTTTTTTTTGCGGTACCGGGGATTGAACCCAGGGGTGTTCTACCTCCGTGCTACACCCCCGGCCCTATTTTTTTTTATACTTT